>JAUMHF010000004.1:8790960-8897278 GCA_032359275.1 Microctenopoma steveboyesi
ACTGGCAAACCTACCCCCACCCCCCCCCCCCACCCACCCCCGTCAGAATTTATAGAGCACTATATACGTATCTGAATGAGGTCCTGACAGTAAAGAATAGCCCAACGCATATCTGGCACGCACAGTAAAACGGGTTAACACAACCCATATACCAATCCCAGCACAACTCATCATAATCCATCAGCTATTACACCAGCACAAATAGAATCACGCAGAGATGCACGCGCACCAACACCCAGACAGATAGTGTATAGAAAATATGATGCGAACACACCAGTGCGTTAATGCAGCAGCTGCAAACCCCAAAAAACTACACATGATACCGTTGGTCATTTATACGCTCCTGAGAATAACCAGTCCAGTTTGAAAGAAATAATAAATTGCAACTAAAAGAAGGATTTTTGTAATTGCAGAGAGATGGTTGAGAAAAAAACAGAATTATTGAGCTTATTGTGCTCGTGCTAGCTCGTACTGAAAAACCCAATGAGAACTATGCAGGTACCTTCAGTTGTATTTGACTTTGTGCTGTTTTTTGTGTTTTTTAAAATCACAATTCCTGAAAGAAAAGAAAAATCGCTGTGCTCCCGGCACTCTGACAGGCATTGCTCATTCCCTGTAAACATTTGTCATAGATTTTGTGAAGCTGCTTCTCTAACATCTAGGCCACACTCAATGTTCTCTCTGAGAGTAAATATTGCCAGAGAGGCCAAACACTGGCAGCGTTCTGAACTGGCAGGTGAGAAGTATAAGCTCCATTTACATCTGCCAAAGAGGTAAACAAACAACGCAAAGTCAAGTCCAACTAAAGCACCGTACTCCACTGATCCCCTGTTTGCTGTAAGCAAGTGAGCCACGCCCAAACAGCCTGGAGTTTGCTGTCTGCATATCCATCTTGGCACGGATACACAGCACTGGCATTCTCTTTCAGCACATTGCCATAAGCCAGGCGATTTGTCTGCTACCACAAGGCCTGCTGTCAATTGAGTGCGGAGAACGGAGCCAGCAGGAGATTACCTCCAAGTCAGTGCTCCACAGTGTCTGTGTACCGTCTTGAACATTTATCTCAATAACTATGTTTTTCCAATGTTCCGAATCAGACTCAATAATGGACTGTAGTCTGTAGATTGTGCACGTCCCACTTCGCCGTGACATATGGAGTTGAGCAGTAGAAGCCTCCAGACGGCATAAAACAAACACACAGTGCTCACAGTCACATGCTCACACAGGCAGCTCGCCCTAAATTAAAAAGTCAAACTGATTAATTCCCACGGGCTGAAATTCGTTTTATATTTGTGTTCTTTGCTCATTGACATTTTTGCCTTTGTTGCTCTGTTCCCATGTTCTGCAGACCTGTGCTGGAACACATCGTCCTGTCAGCTTAGACTGCAGACCCATTGTTTCATTTCAGTCTGGCTCATTGTAACAAATGATCCTTCACCAAACCCATTCAGACAAGGACTATTATGCACAGCAATCATTCTCCGAATACTCAGAGAAAGAATATATAGGTGTCGTCAGAATCTCAGCATCACCAGCTGCTTCAATTCAAAGAACACAAATTAAAAACACAGATTTGTGCTTTGATTTGACTGAGCCACATATGAATTAAAAAGAACAGGCACTTTACATTTCATTCCACTCTCTTAAAATGACCACTGATACTATATCTGGCTTCATGTTCACTAACAGTGGCGTTTCTCTTCTCATCTAATAAAAAATAATATACCTACACTCAAGTATTACTTCATTAATTATTATATTTATTACATCCCCTTTCTTTCTTAAGGACACAACTCTATCTGAACGTAACACAAAGTGTAAGAAGCTCTGCTAGCTTATTGCTTTGTCTTCAACTCCTCGTGATGTAATGGTACAGCTGGTCACACGTCGATTGAACATCTTTAACGAAGAGCTGTTATTAAAGACAACAGGTTGAGACTTCAAAGTTAATCCCCAGGTCTAAGCAGCTCTAAATAGCTCTGCTCACCTTGACAGGTAACTGAAGGAACATCTGGACAGCTCTCTGTAGACATTACAGTGGCATGCAGCCACACTGGAAAGAGCCAGATGGCCAAAAGAGGACATAGTCAGGAAAACTCTGTGAATACAGGTGTGTGCAAGCTTCAGTCTCAGTCCGCTCCCGTTTTATCTTTGCTCCGAGCAGCCAGCAGCGTAGCGCAGACGCAACGAATGGCTGGTGGAGAATTTCCCCACTTCTCCAGCAGGTTCGTTTACACTTCTGCTGATGAAAGGTGATGAGCATCACTGATAAGTAGCAGGCTGGGCAGCAACAGTTGAGGTCAATTCACTTTCAGCTCACCAAATTAAAGATGTAAAATTAAACTGCCACAGACACAGTGAAGATGTGGCCTTCATTCCAGAGTTGCCTGAGGGATGGAAAAGGTTTTTCAGCCAATGGAAGCGCTTTGAAAAGCAGGACCAGCTGTGAAAATCTGGATGGAGAAAAGTGAATGAGGAAGTCTTTATATTCCCTTAACTACTGCTGAGGTTGTTCCACTGTGCACATTTAAAGAGCTTTGGCTGCACCGTGTCGCTCATAGACGAGTAGAACGGCTGGCAAATGAAGGGAAATCTTCCAGTATGTGAACTGATCTACCAGTCGTTTCTGTTCTGTGCTGCTGGGCCCACTAGTGACCAATTTAATACGTTACCCGATTTTTGGAAACACTTTTCAAATGTTACTTTGAGAGGCATAAGCATTTTCATATTTTCATAAAAATAAAATGACTTATGCAATAAGTGCCCCTGGTGAACATATTTTAGCCAGTGCCAGAAAAGTAAGTACGACAATATCCACCCCTAGAGTAAGTATGAAAGAGATGAATCATATGCAAACATCGAACTAATTTGTCATATTAAGAGGTGGCTGCTGAAAAGGTGAATGAAAGAAGCTGTGGAGACTTGTGGTACAGTAGCAGTGGACAGCTGCATGCTACAGAGGCTCGCAGTACAGCACGGTAGCACCATGACTGATGTCTGTGGTCTCTGCACCACTTGACACCAGATTATTGCTCTGCGGTTTAATACAGCCACATGCCATAAAGCAGAAGTCACACTGCATGCCGGGATGAAGCGACGGGACGGCTCAGCCCAGAGTCTCCTGTATTCTGCCGTCTCGTCTTTCATCTCCTCCCAGGCTCTCTGGAGTGCTTGCACTGCTGAGCATGCACGCAACACACACACACACACACATCCCAGAGACCCCCAGGGGCTCAGGTGCTTAGAGGTGAACAAAAAAATAATATGGTCATGCTCTGTTTTAACTTTGCTCTAGCTCAGGTTTCACCAGTGAAAACCGGGGGACTTTTCCACACAGCCACCTCCACCCATCTGTCCTGTCACCTTCTCACCTTCAGCAAACCTGGCAGAACACACCTGTTCCTGCCCAGGTCAGCCCCTTGAAACCCTAACCCATCATAAAAACTGGGGAACCCCACAGAACTTTCAGAGGTCCGTCGCCACAGGAGACGTAATACATCCTCAGACAGGTAGGCAGGTTTGCAGTTATTCACCAGCACCTACTTCTTCTCTCTCTCCTCCATTCTCCCTGCTGTAAACACACACACTTACACCCATCTATCCACAGTATCAACAAAGCAACGTTGCTCCTGCTGGCGCCATTGTCTTGGCTCTGCCCCACTTCTTCTTTGACAGTTATACAAACCCCTAAGTGGGCCAGGAGGCACAGATGAAGTGGGAAAATAAAGTTAATAGTTAATACATACAATTATTTCATGTCAATGAACTGTTGAGTGAGCCTCATAGCTGTGCAGAAAACAAATTCATATTCCACAAGAAGCAAAGTCGAGCAAGATCAGAGAGAGAATGTATTTTGGCCCAGAAACAAATGTTGATTAATTTCCTTTCCTCAGTGCTTCAGAAAACAAAAGCTGATTCACTAACAACTCCGCACTTTACATGGTTCAAGGGTCAAATGGGGGACACAGCAGAAACAAATGAAACATGAATATGAGTCGTTTATAAGAATTACTGCTCCCATTATTTATGAATTCGACATAGAAAAACCTTAATGGTACGCGCTAAATCCTGCGGTCTCATTCATAGTCACACCCGTACTCACCATCCATAAAGGCATGGACACACATCAGCGGGCCATGGCATTCATTAGTCTTCAGTTTGCTTGCTGTCTAGAATCCATGATCTAAATTCATTACAGTGCATCTGAACACCCATGGTGATCTGATTAGCCAGTGCTCCCGAATCCAGTATCCGCATGTCGAAAAGACAAAGGTCATCAGAAAGGTGAGGCCTGGCTACAGCTGACAGCTCAATTTCATCCAATGCTTTGAGCCTTTTCTGTTAATCCGTCATTATACTGGTGAAGCTCACAAGGTCTAAGTTTGCTTTTATATTCATAGGTCCCAGTATTTGTGAACCAGCTATATTAGCCAGCTGCTGGCTGTAGCTTCATAGTCATAGTCTACCTGTCTTGTTGCAGCTTAAAGACAACAATATTCCTAAAAATTCCTAAAATGTTGAGTTTTTAGGAATGCAAAAAGGGTTATTTCCATAAATGTTAAAATCTACCTTTACTGTAAATATTACCTCAGCTTGTTCAACAGTTAACTGCTGGTTCGTTTCATACGTGTATTTACTGTACACATATCCTCTCATGGACGCTTGAATTTCCCAAAATAGTTCCTATACTTTTTTTAAATATACTCATCAGTGAATAATTTATCAATATTTTTCCGTCTCCATTAATGTGAACTCAACTCAATGAATACAATTAAAGTAAATCTCAAAAAAGAAAAAAACATATCAAATGACTAGGGGCATGAGCTGCTCCAGCCTGGCCATATTAGTCCTTTTCCGTGAGACGTTTGATGGCACAGGTGCAAAGTACACTTCCCTCTCATTCCCTCGGCACACAAGCCCAAGATATTAAGTATTCCTAACAGACTTACAAAGAGAGGATGAGAGTTAGCATTTATGAGCTGAGAGTGGTCTAATCCAGCTCCGTGGCCCCTATCTGTCTGTTGACAGAGCCTCTCATTACAGTGAGGAGCTCGAAGGTTTCTTTGAAGCCAAGATTTGAGTGATCATGTTTCTTTATATCAAACCTCACCCAGCCACTATGTCCAGCCACAATAAGCACAGTCTACAATTATTGAATCCAGACAGTCTGCTGTTCACTATTTATGTCATTACAAAATGAAATCTTTAATTATGCAAATTAAGTAGGTGAATTCCTTCTAATAGATTAAGTCTCCACTGTCTCCGCCTGTCTGTGAATGATGTGCTTAACAGTAATACGTGGCATTAAATAGTTTTTCAAAGTTGTCAAACACCACTGTGGTTTTTTTAAACGAAACAAGTCCTCAACAGCAGAAACCATGAAAAGTATTTAATTGCGGTCAGTGGATATGGATGCATAAAGCTGGCTCAGTGTTTTCTGCAGAAAAGTTTAATTACATTGCTGCCATCGCCCACTGGACCCTCCTACAACCACCATGCCACAATCCTGCACTGGAACGCAGTTCCCTAAATTTCTTGTAGGCCATATTGTAGCAGGTTCCTTTAGACCCAAACAGGAAAATACAAAAGCTTTCAGCTCAAGTGTGTGTGTGAACACAGGACTTTCCCTCTAGCAGGCTTCATGTATGAAAGCACATTTGCTCAACCCAAACACTTTTCCTTGAATTTTTATCTACTCACTACTACTACTGTATTCAAACAATAAGTCTACACGCAGGGAGAAGGGGGGAGGGGGATGTCTGGGGACCGAGCCGACTTCCTCTTCACAAAAAAACGGGACGGCAGGCGGATGGGGAGGGAAGGGAAGTGCAACCTCGGGTAAACAGTCTGAGCTCTCTTTTTTTTCCCATGACAACAGCAGACACAACACTAGCGGGCTGTGTGATCAACAGACCACCTGAGTTACCCCAGTGACCTTATTCCCTCCATGGAGGAAGCAATTTGAAAGCAATCATCCATTACTGTGTCCGTCTTAAGAGGCCCAACAGGTGAGCAGCTCAAACTCACAAAAGACAATGGGTTTATTATCCTTCAGGTGGAGTAGTCCATACCATAACCCAAGCACAATAGCGGCAACCTGCCATCACTGTTTGCCACCCTGGAATTAAAGCCCAATTTAGCCATCAACAAGGGTAAAATAAAGGGGGGAGGGGCTGCTCTCATCTCTTTCTACAACACAGAGCACCTGGTGAAAGCCATAAAGCATTGCTGGAGGGTCCTACAGTAAAAAGGGGAGGTAAGTTCCCATGTTAGATAATGGCAGTTAGGGATACGCTTAATGTGTTTACTGGGTGGATTTACCCGATATCTAAAAATAGATCTGATATACCCAGAACAAAGTTTAGACCACACATACAGATGTCCCACACAGGTGCTTCAGAAATGCCTTTGTCCCCCGTATACCTGGTACCGTTTGAAAATCGTGTGCTTTGAGATTTGGGGTGAACCTTGAAGGGCTGTAATCCAATCTGACTTTGAGGCTCTCTCTTACCAAAACGGGACAACAAAGAAGAGCCAACGAGGGGGCAAACCCAGCCCGCCGCACCATCGGGGGTCTCAGGGCCTATATTTAACAGCTGTGGGAATTGTGAGAGCAGCCATACAGGAACACTTTCAATGCACAGCGAAGGTCAACTGGGACTTAACTTCCTCCTCAGTCTCCAACGTGAGCTCCTCGCTCATTTCAAACCCCTCCACCCCCCACCCCCACACACAACACCCAACAGCAAAATAAAGAGATAAGCATTGTTTGGCCAAACAATAGGGCACTTTCAAAGTCTCGAATGCTTCCATTTTCACATCCAAGGCCAGCATTTGAAGTCAAGCATAGCAATAAACAACTTAACAAATGGATGGTGAGAGCTTTCTTCGTAGAGCTAGAAACTATCAAGAGGATCGGATTTCATTGTCCATATCAGCAGGTGCAGGTGGGCAATGACAGACACAGCAGCTCTAGAGATATGAGAGACTGATACCAGACTTAACAGGGACTAGCTCTGACCTAATGTGAGTATGATTAACCAGTATTATTTTTAAATAGTAAAAAAAGTCAAATAAAATTGGGAACTTGGGAAAAGAAAGAAAAGGGTATTTCACAAACCTTCAGTGAATTTTGCTCAGCCAGGGTTTGTGCTTGCTTCTTCAACTCTGACACTTTCTTCTGACACTGCAGGCAAAAGCCTCTCTTTTCCTCCGACTCGGCACCGGGAACCGACCCGGCGCCCTCAGGAGGAGGCCGGCTGCTGCACCGCGCGTCCTCCGTAGAGTGCAGTCGTTTCCTGGGGGTTACCGGAGACTCCCCACTCGGACATCCCTCCACCTGCAGCATAGCACTTTTGGTTAACTTGTTGTTTGCGATTTAAAAGACCGCAGATTCCACACACACACACACACACACACACACACACAAGTCTACAGGTGAAACTGTTTGTGCCTTGACAACCGGAGAATACACCTGTCCAAGTGCGCACCGCAAATATGCCCGTAATGCGGCTTCATGGGAGAAGTGCAAGCGAAACCACCCGCACTCAGGTCATGTGTTGTGAGACACTTACGGCGAACATGCGGTTGCTGGGGTCCGATCCATCAGGAGCTGAACTCCCCAATAAAGAGCTCATTTTCCCAGATCAGCGTTCCTCCGCCAGGAGCTCTTCTTCGTGAAACACCGGATTCAAAGGTGATGTCGCTAAAAGGCCAGACAGAGCCATAGGCTGGACTGTAGAGCTGACTGGAGGTTAACAGTCATCAGCCAGACTCTACTAGACCAGTGGCGGCTGGTCGAAGGCAACTAGTGAATGTGCCCCAGAAGTTCACAACAAGCGGAGGAGTTTGGGTTCAGGACGCTGCTCGGTGGCGCGCAGGAGGCGGTGTCAGTCCCGGAGTGGGAGGGCTGAGGAAAACTTCTCTGCACGGAGTGGAGGGGTGTAAGAGAGAGTTCAGGTCTGCGCTTGTGAAGTTTTTCAGTCTGAGTTTTTGATTTAGTGAAAGATAATATAGAAGGCTGAGACATTCAAAACACCTTTCTACACCTTTCCATGTTCCTAATCTGCGCAGATGTAGATGTAGTTTTAACCACCTGTGCATCGTTTTATATCCAAAAGTCCAACATTATTAACTGCACGGGACCTCTACAAGAAATCATGATTGACTTAAACAAAGGTTGGAGGAGTTTATACTGAGGTTTACATGCTTACATGGTTGGTAGAACATAACTCCCCAAGCTTCATATTCATTTTGATAAAATGATCAGTGTATGTACTCCCTAGTAACACCATTAGTTGAAAAAGTTGTAATATTGTTTACTTCATAGGGCGTATCTGAATTTTACCACAGTGAAAGCTGAGGTTTTCATTTCAGGGCACATCAGCAACTGTTGCCTCTACCCCTGAGCAGCCGCTAGTGTGCGCCTCTGTGCGTTGTTAGCGTTACTCTGGCGCCATCCTCTGGCGCGATCACACAACAGCAGCTTTCAAACCTAAAGGGTGGGGGTTGTACTGAGGTTAAATATTTATTTGGTAAAGTTTTAATATTTGATGTGGGTGATGTAAGCGACAGTGACCGCACGCGCCACTGCGCTCATCATCTGAAGGGCTTCCTCTGTTTGTGCCATCAAACGAAGCGTTCAGTCTTTGTTGTCTGTCTGCAGAACTAGTTGCGGAGGAAATACGACGTGTGCATCTGGTAAAGGTTAGGGCGACTGACAGCAGCTTTATATGTGATTATCCACATATATCAGACCTATAGGAGACGTTCTGGCTACTTGTTCAATGCAGCCATTTAATACGCAAAAAGTTCAGGTACTTAGATCTGCTAAGACATGTTGCACAAGTGTTGACAATGAATCAAAGGATGACGTTTTAGACCCAAAAAAAGGAACTGAGAGGGCTGGACGGTGCTGTTCAAGGTCCTGAATGCCGGACACGAGCCGTGAAACGCGCATCATTGTCACCGTGTGCCACATGTTTTAGGTGCGAAAAAACCACTTGAGCGCGGCTCATCAGTGAGAAGACCCGTGTCTCAGCCCACACGCAAACACTTACCTTTGTTTTTCTCTTCAGCAGGTGACTTGTGAATCCAAAGATGATGTCAGAGTCAACGATGATTGTCCCCAGGTCTATGACGCTGGGGTTGGGCTTCCCAGCTCCGGGCGACCCCGATGAGTTTGGTAAAGCCATGTGGGCTGCAAGTTTAGCCTTGAAGATATTCCACTCCCCGGGAAACCTATTCGATTAGGATATCCATCAAATTTATATCTCTCGTATCCTCCAAAAAGATCCGCAACGTTTTTTAATCCGGACATCCAGTGACTCACTATGAGCGCTCGCACGTGTGCGTAAAATAATCTCCCAGATTTCCAGTGGTCTTATAAAATATAAAAGTAACAGAATCCCTCCACGCAAACAGGCTTCCATCCAGTGAGATACTTCTTAAGCCATCTTCAGCCTGGACATGGCAGATCTTTGAGCTGCTGCAGGTCTGCGGGCGATGGAGCACCTCGTGCATCTGCTGCTCTCTGTTCTCCAGCCTCTCACTCCCCCCTCACTCACTCATTCACTCCCCCTCTCTCTCTCTCTCTCTCTCCGTGCTCCTGCCAGACACTGATGACCTGCTCTCCCCTCCTGATTCGCTACTGCGTCGCTGTCAGCTCTCACGCAAAGATGTAAAACACGACGAGAACCCTGCAAAAAATAATCTCCCTGTAATGATCCCACGACATTCATGAAGGGACCGTATCCACAATCTCTCCTCTTCTCTCTCTCTCTGCAGAATGTACTGAATAATAATCCCATTATTTATAGGGTTTTTTTCACAAGGCAACATCAAATGTGAGACACATCATTTCCTTGTTATGATGAAGATCATCCACAGGTACCTGCGTTTGAGTTACATCTAAACCATTTTGAATGATTTTAATCTACTTTATTTCAAGTCTCATCAAAATCAAATCAATCAAAGTTGATTTGAAATAATCAACCTGCGCAGGATAAAACTATTTTGTTTCCCCTGGTTCCCAAACATATAGTGTTTGAGGTGGTGGCAGGTGCTGCTATAAACAACGATTCAGGAAGATCTCATGATTGCAAACCAATATTCAATGAATATTCTTTACAAGTCTGTCCAGTTGTACCTAATTGGACTGGCTGGAGCAGTATTAAAGGAACATGTCAATACAGCTTACGTGTTTTAGTAAGAAACTCCAATCTAAATGAAAATGCGCAGAGCTCGGTTTCGATTTATAAATTGAGTCTGTTTCTGCTTAAGCTGGGCTGCAGAAGAACAGTGATGATGTCATTGTGACAGAGGTGCGGAGCAGCACTCAGTGGGACCTATTTGCGATTCAGGGCTGGACGCTCCAAAGACTGTGTGGACCCTCTCTAGGTCAGTGTCTTTGGGTTAAATGATTCATTCCTTAGTCATGTCCTGCACTTCCATAGATGTGGAGGATGCACAGTCATCCGCCGTGGATCCCACACTTCCCACAGTGCAACAAGATGCTACGTTACTTTAATGTCTGGCGCTTTCTAACGGGTTTCAGCTCCAGTGTAGCAGGTAACCCTGATGACGCCAGAAGACGTTCATTGGAACAGAGGCGAGTGTAACACTGTTTCTAAAGTTAGAGGTGCAGCTCCAAGAAAAGTTTCCTTACGCGCGGAGGGTTACAAAGCAAGGTTTAGACTGTCAGCACAAATTGTTTTAAATAATAAATATTCCAGGGATGAATGAATTATTCTTGATCCCACAAACAACTCACAAAACACGCAGCTCATCACCCTCGTTTTTTGTGATCGGATGGTGACGCTTGTTGTCAGTGGACCGATAATTACAATCCACGATAAAGCTGATTTACCACGAACACCACCCCGCTGAAGGTGGGTCTGGGTTGGGTTTTCCCCGGCCGCTGATGAAATTCCAAGGACGGGATCCCCAGGGACCGCGTGTGCCGCTACATCTGCTGCCCTATGCGCACGCACAGGGGGAGCGCTCTGGGCATCTCATTAACGCCTCTGCTGCCTGCAAGACCTCTGCAGCTTCTCCTGCTGCACGGCCAGGCGTCCCGAGAAGCGTTTAGCAAATATTGATAGTTCTTGGTGCATTGAGGAGATCAAAGAGAGAAGGAGAAGGGGGCTGTGTGGAGTGGAGAGGGGGAATAAGCGGTGCACAGTGCGTTCATGAATCATTTATACTGTATAAAGTAGCCTGGGCCTTGGAAACAAGCATTTCGATTTCCTTTTCTGAGCCTTAAGGTCAGGTTTTCCCAACAAACTAGACCTGAAAGTGAACGATCTGAGAATAAACTTCACATTTCAATTGAAATGAATGCGTTTACAGTTCCCATAGTGAAATAGCAACTCGTTTAATCAAAGCTACACAGAGCGAGATGGACATGTAGCCAGCGGTGACCTCTGGGTTGTTATATTCTGTGGGAAATCACAGCAGATGCAGTGATTTTCCCAGATTTACCTCAGCAGCGAGTTTCAGTACTTTGGACAGCGACCATCACTCCACAAAGATTCAACAGAGACAAATGATTCTTTATTGACTTGTTTTAATCAGCACCTCTGAATGGTAGAAACAGTAAAGAGATTTCAACAAAAGAGGAGCGTGATGGCAGCAGTAGAGCTATTAAAAATGTGTGTGTGCGCCAACAGAAGGAAATTACTGGAGCCTGGTGATTTTTACAGCCCACACAGCTCCTGGACTGCAGTTGTCATTGTAACACAAGGGGGCACAATGAGAGGAGGAGACAGAGAGACATCCAGGAAGCAGGAAATCACCCAGGCGCTCTAAAAATCACTGGAGGTCAGCCCTTCTGAGCTGGTTGCCATTTTAAAGATCCGCTCAAAGAATTGTCAAACGTTGGCGGCATTTGTCTGACTGGTCAAGTGGTCCTAAACATTTCACAATTTTGTCAGAGAACTGTTGAACTGTTGAGAACCACTTAATCAGATGGACTGCTCACTTCTTCAGAGTCTGGTTTTTAAACTGTCGGTTGCACTAGTGAAAGAAAAACAGTGTCTTCAATTAGATTGTGCTTGTCTGCTGCGTTCGCCACAGGTAATCACATTATTTACAGAAGATTTCTGACCCTGCTTGCTTTAAAATAAGCCCACAAAAAAAAAAACAAGGTTTCAGCCACAATCCTGTGTCAAAGCGCTTACCTGGAGAAAACGCTTGAGATGGTGTTTCCTTGGTGTCCCTGTACCCAGACTGAGGGACTGCACACACACACAGGTCTTTATATAGTGTTTTGGGGCTAGGTTCATACAAGCCTTCCATTCAGGCAGGAATGAGGCCCATGCTGGTCCAACCGGCTGAGCTGGGTTCCTCCAGTAAGGAGCACGACTAGGCAACCACCCTGAAGACATAGGTCGCAAATACCAGCCATTCTAGGCTGAGATACATGGGCATAAGGAATTTTATTTTATCCGTGCTTTTTAAATCTGGTTAAGGTATCCAGGACAACCAAGTTTGGGTCTGTTTTTCCTTAAGGTCCACTGCAGTCACAAGGAATCCAATTATTATTCAGAACACATTCAGAGAACATGAAGTCTGCACACTAATAGAAATGACCTCCAACAATTGGGCACACGTTGCACTAATTCATACAGAAAACCATGCTAAATTGGAAATAGCTTGGGAATCTTTAGCCAGGAGCTGTTCACACACAGTTTCACGTTGAGTTTCAGGGTTTAGTGCAACACTGGAACAATCACCGGAGACAGTGGTTTGAAACATAGATTTATTTCTGTTCCATTTTCCACAGATAAAGGACAACACTAAATCACTTACACACACACCCTTATCACACGTTTTTGATCGACCAGAGATAGTAACTGCACAGGAAACAACAGGATAGACTTCAAGTAATTTATAGGTTTTTGCACTTTAAACTCACATGGAATAACATGGGATTTCCTCAACCTGGTGTAAAAAGGTTATTACATTAAAGAAAGCATGACAATGTAATGTTGATTCCTAGCAAGACAAGGAACGTTTGCAGACATGGATGTGAACAACATAAAAAAAACCACAGACACCGTGACAGTTTTAAGTCTTTTATCTGGCTCACACAATAGTTAAAATTTCCCCTTTTCCATTACAAAGTGACAGATATGTGACTCTTCCAGCTCGACGATCACCACAAGAAACAGGCTGGATGAGTCTGAAAGGTAACTGCCGGTTTCTCAGTTCCTGTTTGAGCACGGAGAAATTAAAATCTCTCCTTCTGGGGTAGAGGTGTGCTTTGAACCAAAGTGCTTCAGCTGGACAACATCCCAGATAATACACACACAAGCTTATTTTCATACTTTCATATTTCACAGCATCCTGCTAGAAAAATAAGCACAAAAATAAATCTGTGAATGTACCCTGCACCTCCAGATAAGAGTATATTGCTATTGGAAGAACGGTGCAGTACTCGCAATGTAACCACCATTGTTCCATGTTATAAAACACTGGTGAGGGTCCAGAAAGGTCCTAACATGACAAGAAAATAAGCAGCTCATGGCACCGATGCCGCTTAGAATTACTGCAAGTCATTAACATATAGCATAAAACACAGGAAGTAACAGCAAAATTAAAAAAAAACAAACCTCTAAAATGACACGGCATCCATAAATGAAAAAAAAAACAAACAAAGCTATACTCTACTAACGTTCATAGCATGAAGCTACAGCCCAATGAGATCGGATGGAATTTACTTCATCCAGAAATATTCCCTTAAGATGCTCAGTATATGTGGTAAAGAGAAATATACTGGGTATATAAAGCAGCAGAAGACACCAATTCTTCATTATAGAATTTTCTAATACCTCATTTAAATATTAAAGTTCCTGACCGTTGGCGAAAAGTTACGCGTCCTCTCCACCTTCACATGGAAGAATGTAACTGAATAAAAAGGTGAACCTGTAACACATCGTGGATAAAATTGACCCTTTTCCCCTGGCCTGGACACTACAATAACCGAGTCTAAATAAAAGCATTTTGATTAAAATCATTCAGCATGAACAGATATAGAATTCTGTGTAACAGTCAAACACATACATACAAAGTGTTTCCCTTTCTAAACACTGCACTCTAAAGCAGTGCTCTCACCATGTTGTGCTCTTCATAGTTGCTTTGAAAGACGACCAACACTGATTTTAACACCACCAAATATTGTGCAGACATTCAACAAGATGGCGGACGGCTCGATGAAGACGGTTTGGGAGGAAAACACAGGAGAATTCCTGTTGGTTGAGGTAGAGTGAGCTCACGGTCCTGATGGCGTGGCAGTGAACTCGATCACTCCGCTCTGGCACACATGCAGGAAGAGACAGGATTAATATGAGAAATGGTAAGAAAAGAGGTCTTTCAGCGCTCTTTAGTAGTGTGTGGAGGTCAACGCAGAGTAAAACAGGCTCCACAGGTTCATCAGTCATGGCGAGCCGTTCGCAAAGTTCACACAATCAGATTTTACCTATGGTCAAAAGCAATGCTTTCTTAAAAAGGAGGGCTGCAACTAAACAATTATTTTCATTCTCCAAACAATAAATATCATTCAGTTCATCACAACGAAAACTTAGGATAATTAAATGAACAATTAACAACAATTTCACAGAGCACAGGTTCACAATTGAAAGTAACTCAGTCTCATACAAAAGAGTCTATTAATGCTACAGACTTAAGCATTGAGTGCTCGCATTACAGAACTGTGACAACTGCTTTATATAACACACTCATTTAATTTATCAATTGACTACTCGTTTTTAGGTCCTTTTTAAACATGTTTAGATTTTCTACATCATTTTTTTTAAAGAATCACCATTTGTTCTACTATTCCACCTTTTGAAATCAATTTTAAAGGTGCTCTTGAGCATCTTGAAAGAGACAGACTCTTAATTCAGTCTGTCAAGCTGAAGTTGGTACCTTTAACAAGCTAAAGAGGTTAGTAGCTAGATGCAAGTACACTGGAAAGCAATTCCTCACAGTCAGTAGGAAGAAAAGGAACAATTATATGTGCATGTGTCAGTATTATTAAATGACAGACACAAAAAAGCCAACCTCTCCTTTTGTATTCCTGATTATTACATATGTTTCTGTGAAATGTAATATAAACAGGGTGACACTGACTGCTTGTACGGTGCAAGCTGGGAAACACGCAATGCTAATCAGAATGAGCAGTTTACAAAAGGCCGTGAATGGATGGGGTGGGAAACATCCACGAGACGTGCACACAAAGAAACAGGGGAGTTTAAGTCAACATGCTCGGGGGGGGAATGGCTCATGCACAATATAGGAAATGTGCATATTGGAAACACACTTTCACCACATTCTGTTTACCTCGTCATCATCATCATCATCATATTCATTAAATTCACCAAATACTGTCTGGAATTAAAACAAAACAACACAAACATGTAATAGAGAGGCAGTTATAGAGTTACAGTGGCATGCACAGAAAGGTTAAAGCTGTGGTTGTTAGGCAGAGAAGAGAGATTCCAAACATAAGAAAACTGTAGTTACCTTGTGCTTATTGTTCATGTGCTGGGCTAAAAAGGCCACCACTTCCTTTTTGCCAAAAGCCTGGGCCTTTTACAGATGAGTAATAAGAAGAGAAAAGGCAGGTTTACTTTGTGAATTTAAGTGTTATCAAAGAACAGATAGAAGAATAGAACCCACCACTTGCATTGCTGTCTGTCCATCGTAGCCTGGTTTATTCAGATCTGCTCCAGCAAGGCACCAGATTTCCAGGCCTTCCATGTCACCACTGGCTGCCAGACTGACACATGGAAAAGTCAGAGTTATGACAGAGAAGCGAGAGCCGCGAGCCATGCTTATTATTGTAACTTACAGAAAGTGTGCTTCTGAAACTGTAAATTGGAGTTGTCTCAACAAAACAACAACAACAACGGGGGTCAGCAAGTTTGCCATATACCTGCCAGCCTTAGAGGTGCAGTACAGATCCAAAGCTATGCTGCCAGGGAGCATTCCTACAGTTTGAGTAACAGTGGGACAACAGGCTGTACCTGTGTCAGCAATGTAGGATGGGTCACTGAATTACTGAGCAACTCGTTAGTGGCTTTACATGTGCAGTTGTTGAAAAGACGAGCTCTGTGTGTATCGCACCTGCACAGTTCTGTTCCAGCTTCCTCCAGCTCATCTCTGGAGAAGTGGGCGCCAGTCTTTCTCAGGAGCTTCACCACTTCCTTGTGCCTAAGTTAGTTATATGACATGCAATGATCACAGAACTGAAAAAAATCAATCAGAACTGAAATCATCAGTGGATAATCCATAAAAAAAGTGTACAGGGAACTGATATACAAATAATACATTACACACAAAGTTTTCACATTTTAATTCAATCATGTTTATTCGAGCTTCTCCATTTTTTACTTTCAGTCATTGAGGTAGTGGCATGTAAGAACACGTTCCTTATCCCCTGCAATGAACCACCCACACATAAGTCACCTGCAGCGACATTCGCTGTGGCAAGAATAAACAGTGAAACAAACGGCTGAAACTGTTCAGCGCCGAGCTGCCGAGTGTGTGCAGCTTGTTATGTGAAGTAAGGAAAGCAGCCCAAGAGGTCAGTTTGATGTTTAATCGTGAAGATGTTACGTAAACCCAGAACAGAAGAAACGAATGAAAAACATAGACTTCCTGTATTAGCCAGTATCTCTCATCTGTGAAACTGGGAGCAGGCTGGTAGGACCTGTTCAGAGGACACTCCCCATATTTGTTCTTGAAACCTCTGCCACTCCTTTTATGGACCTCAGGCCGCAGCGCATCGAAATGTTCGTGAGATTAAAAGCGCGTAAGAAATGCAGTCATATCCTGCCAGCAACTCAAAACTCTCGTCGTATGACTTACCATCCTTTCATTAAATACATTCAGGGAGGGTATAGCAAGACGAGATATGTCACATACAGTAGGAAGTGTGGTGACAGGTGTTGGAGCTTCAGTGCATCACTCCACTATCACAAAAGGAACAAGTCCACACTTGCAGTGCCAACCGTTAAAATAGGACAACAGCCATTTGGCACAGCTTTGAAACGTTTTCACCCTGAGGCCCAACATAACTACTAACACAGACACATTAAGTGCTGCTTTTTACTCAGACATTTAGAGCAATGTCAAGGAATGAGAAAAATTCTAAATCCACTTTGGTAAAAATAAACACATTCTACATTTTCACATGACCGTTAGCCTAATTAGTTTATAATTATTGGTTGGCCTCTAAACTCCATTATGAGTTGCTCCTGTGATTTATCTCCTTCGCCCCCCCCCCCACCAGCGCGACAGCCGCTGTTGTCTTCCTGTCATTTAAGCAGAGTCAGATTTCCTACCTTCCAGCAGTTCGTTTAATGAAGTTTGCTCTATAACGGCTACTTACGTTTTCACAGGAAACAACTCTAAATGGCTATAAGCAATAACAACAGCCCAGTAAGCCTAACAGACATATAAAAGACTATTGGCCATTAATGCTTTAAAGAGGTAAAGCTTACCTGAAGCGTACAGCATTGCATAGGGGTGTGTCCCCATAGCGATCTTTAGCATAAACTGTTGCTCCATGTATCAGTAGGTACTGCACCATTTTGAGGTGACCCTCACAAGCAGCAATATGTAGTGGTGTCCGTCCATCATAGTCCCCCAGACACAGGTTACTGCCCTGTGACAGGAAAACATGAAACCATCAATGCATCTCACCTGGTGGTTGAAGCACCACTGTTCTAATGAGTCTGTTATTATTAAAAAGGGACATGCCAAACCATTGTAGTGCAAAACTACAAAAGGACTCTGTAGTTTACAATGTGTATTCCATACATCATCGTGAATCCCCAGTAACACGGTGATAAAAGTCCATATTTACATACTACTCACCCCACATGAATGTGGGGAAATACGTGTGACTGCTGGAACAACTTTAACCTGGTCCATCCTTTACTTTTACTTTTACTTTGCTTGGCAGACACCTTTATCCAAGGCGTCTTACAAGGAGCTGGTGCTCAAGGACACACCTGGGAGATACAGGACAACATTGCAATGCTGGAAGCCTGTCGGAAACTCCCACAAGAAATTGCTACATGCCCTAAAAATATAGATGTGTTTTATAGAAGGGTATTTTTGGTAAAATCTTGTTGAACTATAAAAAACTAAAACATAAAAGAGATGCCAATGTTGCGTACCATGTCTTTTAAGGCTTTTAAGGCCTCTATGTCTCCAATCTTAGCAGAAGCACATGCCAGTGGTGGAGTCAGAGCGTCACGAATGGCTTCCAGCTCCTGTAGACACAGACTTTAATCAATAACACTAAAAGAGTTTTAAAAGTTGCATTAATTAAGAAGTGTAAAAAAAAATATAAATAAATGTTTGGGATGCTTGCACCAGATCTGGCAAATTGAGTGTTTACGTGTGAGAGACCCTCACCTCCTTACAGCTGATGCTCAGAGACTTGGCGATGACCTGGATGAAACGGCTGTCTGTCAGACACAGCTTTGCGCCCGCTAAGTCCGCACTCATCTCACCTCTCAAGTTCTGACCCATCATCTGAAACAGGGTCACACACACACACACACACACACACAACACACAACACTTTTACTGTCTCCATTAATAGTGTAAAAACGTCTTGAATCACCTCTACAGAGGAAAACACAGTCACCTATTTCATGTAGATACCAACCTTTTTCTTAGCATTCAGATCAAGATCCTTCTTTGCCAGCACGTAGGATAACTTTGACAGGGCAGCCTCTGGAGTCATGTCTCCACCAGCTATCAGCCCTGCATCAATCAACACCTGAGAAGCCAAAGATAAACATGCTTTAATAGATTTAACTGATTAGTCGCTTTTTAAATTTGAAATCTGAAAATGACTCAGGTCACATTGTACTAGAAAAGGATGTGAATTACTTTGCCGGTGGCGTAGGATGTAGAGACAGTCCCCCTCAGACACTGGGTGCAGTTCATAATGATGACACCAGAGTCGGTGGCCTTCTTTAGCTCCTCCAGCAGGTCAGGACGGTTATCAGGAGCATTGCCGCTGCCGTAGGTCTCCAGGACCACGCCCTGCATGGGAGGCTGCAGAAAAGCTCGCACCTGGAAACAGACATAACACATTCTGTCAGATAATAAACACACAATTTATGGGTAACTAAAGTGGCTGCACAACTGTGTAGAACCAAATTGATGAATTAGTATTCCTTGTTACTGTTTCTGCAGCGCCTTTCACTCCAATGCTTTCTCATTCTCCTAAAAGCCCATCTGGTGCCCTCTACACAACCAGTATCCCAGTCACTGGTTGGCTGGCACTGGGAGGCCTTATACCACATCATTAGCCATAGCATATGACTCGAATGACAGATGACTAAAATGGCAGAAGGGAGTGTGCAATTAATCTGAAGGTGTTAGAAAGCATAAAGCCACTTGGCAAGAACACGGCAGTTTACCATAAAATATGACAGGAAGGTGACACTAAACGCGTCTCTTGATGTGATAAGCAGTTTGACAAGAAATGTTTGATACAGGTTACCAATGAAGCTCCCATTCAGCAGAGACAGTGTGCATGCTAGGGCCTGGTGCCTAATCAAAACGGTGCCTCATAAAGGCAGTTAAAGGCTGTAAAGAAGTCTTGATAGCAGAGCTGGGCAGTGGGAGCAGATTGAGACAGTAAAGTCACTCTGCCAGCAGCTTCTGCAGGGGGAGGTGCAGCTAAATGTTACAGTAGCTATACCAATCCTCCCTCTTTATAGGGTGATTGGTCATGGCCCATAAGTTGTTCTCATCTTTCTCTGAGCTGAGATTTTGATGGCAGTTACATCATGGAAAGATGGGTAATGGCACAATTAAATTAAAGTTAACTATATTTTTATTGCAGTTAGACAAAACAACGGTTCTTGTGCAGTATGTTACCTTTACAGAACATCTTTAATTACATTTTAATACCTCTGAGAAAGACAACATTCTTGGCTTTATACCATGCCTTATTTACTTCTTTAACTATTGAGCATTGATCTGAAATTGTGTAACTACCCACAAATGGAAAGCCATAAAGAGTCGTGCCATCAAATTCAGGTTTAAATAATCCTATTTGAAAATATTTTATTTCAAAGGCTTATGATGACCAATATTTAGAGTGTTCTATGAAATGTCTGGTTTTATCAGTCAAGTGTCAACATCTCTATTTCAGGGAGTGACTTACAGTAGAAGCAGTGATTCCTGGGAACAGCCTGAGCAGGCCTACATTCCGGTTCAGGTCAGTACTGACTTGAAACTTTGCTGTGGTGTTTGCCCTCCAAACTGTATCCCAGTTTACTGTGGGAAAGATGTAGAAAACAAATTAACTGGTTTTAGATCTACAAGATGGTTTAAGTGTATTCACCTAAATAAAAACAGGCCCATTGCATCACCGGCTTACTTGTGATGTCCACTTCAGCAGTGGCCAGTGGAGCCAAGTTAGGAGAGGAGAACGCATTGAAACTCCCAGCATCCACCTTGGTCACACGATTTCCCCTGTAGAGTTTGTTGTAAAAATACAGGCATACCTGAGCAGAGACAGAGAAGTATTTAATGAACGTGGAAACGCGTCTACCTCTGTGACAGTAAGGACAGCATTAGTTTGACATACGTTCACTGTACAATGCCTGCCGATGAAAAGACTTTCATCGTCTGTGTTGAGTTCCCGTGTTGTAAAGGTAATTAAAAACAACCTGTTTCACTGAACGGTCATTTCTAGATAAACGTAGATAAGACTCCTCTGTGTTCTTCCTGTTCGGGTAATTGTCGTTCAGTGTTGCGACACATTGCATTACTGTTAGAAAGCATTCTCATCAGACACGTTGTTTAGGAGACCTCTAGTTGCCTTTTGTGTACCAAAGGTGCTCGCACCCATCTTTTCAAAGCGTTAACAAATATTTTTATACAAATGAAATTATCGGCCTCTCACACAAAAAGGGAAATGTAATACAGAAAGACTGAATAACACTAAAATAAAGTAATTTAAATGATCATTTTAATTAGTCACACATATATAAATAGCAGCTTTTAACTTTCCTTTCCTGTTAAATTACTTTGTTACTTTAAATGACTATTCTTTATTAACTTATCGAATAAGGAGCCTCAGTTCTTTTACCTCAGGAATGACGAACTGGCCAGCAATCAGCAGCGCCCCCAGCAGGTTGTCCCTGCCATCATTCCTCATCTCATAGATGGGCACCTGAGAACATTAAGTGATGCAGTAAACGCTGAAAATGCACAAACAACATGTGTTTGTTTGCTATCCTCTTACCTGTGAGCCAGTGAGGATAATTGGTTTCCCCAAATGTTCACACATGAAGGACAGAGCAGAGGCCGTGTAGGCCATAGTGTCTGTGCCATGAAGGATCACAAAACCATCATAGCTTTCATAATTTCTCTGGAGTTAGGAGAGAAAAAAACACCTTTAGTTACAATTTTAAATATTTAAAATTATTTTTTTGTTATTTGAAGTATTTGTAACTAATACTGATACCTCAATGTCTTTTCCAATTCTCCCCCAGTCATCAGTGGTCATATTGGATGAATCCAGCAAAGGGCTATACTCGAAGACATTATAGACTATCCTCTTATTGTTTTCACTCAGTCTGAAGGAGATAGAGGTTTTTCTTTAGTTACAGTCATTTACAAAAGTTACATCAATGGTGTTTACAAAAACCTACGGCAGACAGAGCAAACAGCCCACAATAAATCAGTGCTTTTAGTGATGTTTAGTCTAGTTGTTCACTCCAAAACACATAAAGGATGCATGGTTAAACTAATTATTGTCTTCATTGTGACAAATAATTCGTCTTCCCTGTACTCATTTAACAAAGTTGGATGGTTTTCTGGGCACTGATTTTAAGAAAGGATAGGGGAACGCTAAAAGCTACGCTGACTTTATGAAGCAAGACAAAATCTATTAAGCTGGGCCTTCTGTCTGAGCAGCAGGGTGCCAAAACCTTTTTCAGAGACAGAGACACTTTGGGAAATGTAAAAGGGAAGGGAAAGGTAGCGACATTGATGGAATAAGAGGCCTTTTATCTATGTAAACGTAGTGAATTCTGTGGCATCTTATAACTGTGAACGATAAATATAAGGAAGCTGACAGGCATAAGGTTATTTTAGTCATTTCATGTTTTTTGAGTTACAAGGGAGGGAGACTTGCATTTATGTATATTTATGTCGGCTTTAAGTGGAGTTTAACTCAGGCGTACCAGGGCCCCACCTGGGTCTCTCTGTAGAAGGCAGCATGTCTGGCTAAACACCCATAGAAAGATTTTCTTTTTAATCTCCCTTCTAAAGAAACACGGCACGACACCCCCGGCATTACCATAAGACAGCCTTAAAACATGGAGATAAGAGGTAAATGGAACAGAAGGGGGAGGAACAGGCCCGATTCACCCAACCACAGGTCCTACAGACACTCTTCTAATTAGACCCTAAAACATGTGTTGTTGATAAACAGAAAGCAAGAAAACACTATTCAAATCATGTGTCAGTAGAATTAGCACAGCTACATATTCGCATACCCATGCCAACATGCCTCATAACTTATGAGCATCGGTCAACAGAATTTCCTCTCAATATTACATGAATAAAGAATCTCAGAAAACCAAATAAATTACTTTAGCATTTAGCATAAATTAGGAAGCTGTACATCATCAACTTTAAACGTGTAAAGTTGATAACTTATTTTAGCTGACTTCAAATGTCATAATAAACATGTATAAACTCAATGACGAGCAAATATTAAGTTATATATACAAAAAAACCTTGTGTAATAGTAGGAGAAACACTGACTTTGGAGATCTTAATGTGAATTAGTAAATCTGAAAAGGTGGTACTGCAATACACAATACAAGTACAGTCACCCAAAATAAATAGAATAAATACTATGTTTCAAAAATACCAACATGCCGAAAACCTCAAGGTTCACAAAACTAACTAGAATATTGTCTGGAGCTGATATGTTTCATAGGTGCAGTCAACATGAAGGGGGTATGCAAATTATTGAGAGATGTATGTTTCTGGCTCAGACGCCTTTACTATCGCCGACAATGTAGATCCAACAGAGACTGTTGAGCTTGTCACACGGGGCTCTGCTCTCATCGCCCTACAGCACAATCACCACGACAATGAGACAACAAAAGCAAATACGCAATCGAGTAGATAAACTAACCCTCCAACTAACATTAGCATATCCCAGCTGAGCTACTCCTGCGCCCTACAGGCTTGTTGGAGAAATGGAGAAGACATTAGCAAGTGCAGAGTAAGAGATACAATAAGCAATACACTACAGCATGCACCTGTATCCTCTCTGTTATTGTTGCCAAAGGCCACATTGTCATGCATTTCCAATGAAGCGAGCACACCCTAACATTTGGTCTTAAAGACAAAGGAGACATCAAACCACTCAAACACAGTACAGTCAATGCTACCAATACTACAGCACCCATGAAATGGCTCAGTCGAATGGAACGTTGGCTTCCTGGTAAAGCAAGGAAACAAATCCAGAGTCATTAAACCGCTGCTATACTTAGGGCAGCATCAAGTCGTTTTCCTTCAATGCTTCTTATATAAAGTATGCTCTTTTCTATATGTATATCTTCTACTGTACACTGATGATAATACCAACTATACTCTTGGGTATATATAATATTTATTTATAGGTGCAGTGTTTATCAGTCTAACATGACTGCCCTGTCCCACCAACTTATCTTGCAAAAGCCTGACAAACACATGTATGACTTCATTTTCTTTGCAACACACACTACATATCTGTATGATGAATGATGAAATACTGCTGTCTGAGGTCTGTCTGGAACTATAAAATTACAGATAACTGTAGCACACTGTTACTGACTGATTTTCATGGACATCCCCTCATGTAGCAACTTACACTGTCTCAGTGATTACAATGACCTTTAATCATGCAAACATAATAATCTCTCAGGTAGAAGACTTTAAATATGAATACTGAATTTTTGAAAAGAAAAGGCTACACTAGCCCAGCTACAGGGCATTAGGTAATGAGGTCAATATTTATTTTTAGTAAAGCTATATTTTAAGGTTCATACAGGGCTTGACATAAACTTTTTTGCACCAGCCTTTGTGGTTAGTGAATTTCTAAAAAATAATAGCCACTCAGCATTTTCACTGGCAGCAATTTTGTTGTTGAGAAATTACAATTCTATGATTAAAGTTAACTTAAGCATGCTAAAATGTATTTGAACTCGATTTACAACCCTTTCAAATGTAAATACCCATTGTACAGCAAATGTACAGGTCAACCCTGCCAACCATGAAATTAGTATCTTCTGACTGATACAATCAGAAGATCAGGTGCAGGGGTACAGAACAATAACTCAAAAGGTAAAAAGTGAAATGCAGGCCCCTTGGTTTTACACTCTCTTAACTTACTTGTCCAAGTATCACAACTGTTATAGTGAGCAGCAATCATCCTGATTGTCAAGCCCTGGATGCTATATGGTATACATCAAAAACCTTGTAGTTAAACCACAGTGGGATATATGGGTATGAAAAGCACAGTGCAGGTTATTGTATTTTTCGGAAGGAAGCTACAGTTAGTCTATTCTGTGACTCAAATGGAGGGGGTTTGGGTGCACTTACGGCAGGACTAGGGTGTTGTCAGAGCCATAGTACTCATACAGGCAGGTCTGCTGGGCATACATCTCATCATGGAGAATGGGAAGTTTGCTTAGACTCTTCACAAAGGCATTGGCTTTTGGTGCAAGCACTGTGGGTTACAGAAATAGAAACAGGACAACACACAGTCTCATACTGAACCCTAGTGGTGGATGTAAGGAATAGCATCGTTACAGGTGGAAAAGAAAACATTTTAGTTATTTATAGTGTGTTCATGGCTTTCAGTCTACTGCATGTGGCAATATTAGGAACTTTATAATTACAATCTGTTAGGGGACAATTACTACATGATCATAACCCTAAAGCACCAGAGGTAAACATATCACAAGATCTGAGGCAGTCAAATATTTCAGTAATCACATCACAGAAATATTCCACTCTGAACAAAAGTTTGTTCTAGATGACTTAAGCGGTGGCATCTAGCTAGAGATATGTACTATATAATAAAAGCAAAATACGTAACGATATGTGTGTTAACAGACCTGCTTCACCACATTTAGGCATACACATGTACATGGACGTGTGTAAGCTCCATTTATTCTATACGTAACCTTTAAAGACAAGATTGCACAAACACAATCTTGTTATACAGCACTTGTCATAGGAGTTAGTTTCATGTGATGAGTAAATGTAAAGTCTGATTTATTACATGATGCATTGACCTTGGGGTTGCCTTGTGAACCTGAAAAGGACCTTTGAATGTTATTTTTGCCTCACTTTTTGCTTCAGCTGTTGCCCAACAGTTCATGTCAATATCTAGTTATTCATTGAGTGAATCTGTAATCATTAGTAACAGTTTGTACAGTAGTAACTTTACTTTTAACGCTGACTGGCTCTTTACTGTAGCAGTCTGAATGAGTGACTTATATGCTGGTTTAGCAGAAATAATGGTGCACACATTTAACTTAGAGAGAACGAGAGGAATGCTGCAGTAACCCGGCTTTGAGGAGATGGCACCGTTAGACGGGACTATTTTAGGGTGCGCTTGCATAACGTTACCGCTGTCACGCACGGCTTTACCCGCTGCCTCATGTTCACAACAACGTGATGCAACACGCACCGAGCCGGCAGCTAACCCGGCGGCCACACAGGACACAGGACACACATGGAGCGGTACCGAAAGCTCAGATAGATATCACCACCGTTATCGCGAAGCGTCATCCCGATGGTTCCTCCGGTGTTGATGACCAGGACTCGCGCCTCGGCACACGGTGACGTTACCGGCTCCACGCACTCCAACGACTTGCTGCTCGATAACTTTCTCCTCCGGCACTGCTGCAGCTGGATGTTTCGCGGAGGGTGGACATCGTTCACCTCTATGAGGTCAAGTTTGTGTTGTGACAGAGCCCGGGCAAGGGATGTCATGTTATCGACGCTGGAGTCCGCCATGATGAATTTAAAGTCAGGCGGCGCTGCGCCTTTAAAAGCTCTTGGTGAAACTGTTGTGGGCTTCAGGTGCTGCAGCTCTTCCCGCCTTATGGCCAGAAAAGCATTTACAGGGGAAACGTATTATGTAATAAACAGAAGGCGGGACCATTGTTTTGCTGGTATTTGAATGTTATCGACAGGACGTGACAGTTTGTCATTGCCAGTCCCTCTTTTCTGTTTTTCCTTAAAATTCCGAAAGACTGGATCCACTCTGACGTCAGCGAAGTGGGCGGGTTTCCAAAACCCGATAAACCTGAGCACGGTTCACTGTTGTCCCTCAGAGGAAGCACAAGTACACAAGCATACCCTCAAATATAAGTGCAAGTATTTACTGAACACCAGAAAACTACTCACTACAAGTAGGATCAATTCTACACTCAATTTAAAGACTGGCAACCCTTAAAATGAATCTGAAATACAAAAATACAAGTCTCCACAGAACACAAACACGAGTCTAAAGATCTAAAGACCACAATATTTATAAGATGTAATCATGGCATGTTTCCCAAACACATACACTTCTTACATAGTCATATTGTAACAAAACTTCACAAAACATTTCATACATTTTGTGGAATGATCTGATTATATATTAGGGTGAATTCAGGTATTTTGGGACAGCATAGGAAAACATATGTCCTCATAAAGGGTAGGGTAAAGGGTAAGTCAACAACTGCCACTAACACCGCGCTGTAGCACACTCACATAACTTAATACCCGTGACATAATTTCAGGGTGTATGGTCTGCATCAGACAAGAAGCTGACCCCCAAACACAAGAGAGAAACGCCAGATGTCTCAGCTTGATTTTATTCTATAATAATACATTTAAGGTAATAAGAATAAAAACATCTAGAGTGAGGACAGAATTAAGGGTGACATCATAACATGTCATTACAGGCTAATAGATAATATACAATAACTTTATGCATATCTTTTTAAGAAATAAAGAAAATAATTGCCAATATATATTTAGAGTTGAAGTTAGAAACTACACTAATTGATTATTGTCCCAAATTCACAAGCATGTCTCCAAAAATATATTCTCAGCTTGTTTTGTCAGCTACAAGAAAATGCTCAGTCATACGCAATTGTTTCACATGGAAAAGTAGACACACAAGCTAAAATGACAAAAACAAACAATCTGCAATAATAGTTAAATTACATACACATGAAATGGAATAAAAACTCATGAACTAGCTTCTGCAACTACAGAGTGCCATTCAGTTCAGTACACAGAAGAGCTATGATACTCATCACTGTGAGTTAAGAATATGTTAGATCATCACTGGCATTTAGAAGGTGTTATTATATTGGAATCTTGATTAATACATTCTTTGGTATATTTTAATACATAATATTCAGAGCTCAAAATCCTGATATCAGATCACAGTCGAGACTTGCTTTAAATGTTGTTTAAATCTGAACTAGGGATGGTTGGTTCCCAGTACTATCCACCTTTCTACTGGAATAAACTGTAACACATGCTGAATCTGTTATAAGTTAATTGGCTTAAGATCTATTTAAAGCAGATTTTTTTGGACTAAATAATCAAAAAGATTAAAAGAGACGAAAAGAACAAAATGAGAACACACAGATTTTAGGTCCTTTAGTGTCTTCTTATTTTAGATGTATTTTAAATGTACTTAGCCCTTCACTTTAAACAAATAATTCAACTTTTCTACTTAAATGGATTTATTCAGCTTGTGTACTTCTACCACAGCTGATGCTGTTAAATTTGATAAATACTAGATTAACTCTCTCCACGTGGGGATAGCGCAGTAAGAAATGCACAAAATGACAAACGTGCCACAAGGGGGTGTAATTACCTTTATGGTCAGATAAGAAACCCAGGTAACACGTTTTGAAAATCTTACCCATGCATTTCGCTTGTATCAATTCAATTATATATGCATATTACAGCCGTTTCAAATAAACATAAAAGAAAATAGGGCCTACTAATGTCGGTGCGTTAAGACCTAAGCTTAACGCTAATGTTACATTTTCACAGTGATTATGTATATTGTTGAACTAAAACTGGGTACGTGGTGTAAAATAACAGTGTTGCGCTGTTTTTCGCGTAAGTTTGGGTTTTGACGGTTTATCCCGAGTCGTCCACGGCGCAGACAGTGAAAGCTGCACTCGGCAGTAGAAGTTGAATTAAGTAGACGGGAGGAAGTGGCGGTTAATGCAGCTCCACACCTTTCCGGTGTAGCAGCATTGCGATCAGCTCGACTTACAAGCGAAAGGCGAGAACTGGGTGTATTTATCGAGACAGGAGGGGGAGATAGGAGGTAAACTGCTTATATTTTATTTAACTGTCTATTTACGTGGGCTTTGAAAGAAACAATTTGCCATTGTTCCACGCGGTTTACAGTTAGATATGATAAGTTTGCAGCGGCTAACTGTCGTTAGCTAGTTAGCTAAAGGCTAGCAGTTAGCTTACTAGGCAACAAACGAGCTAATGCTAGCTTACTAGCCGTCTTTAGCAGCCGTGAGCGATAGCTTGCTAATTTGGCATGTCTGACCCTCCTCCTAAATCTCCTTTCAGGGCCACAAGAAGCGGAGTTTCGTGAGTGGATACATGTGTTGCTGAATCACCAAGGATTTTTTTATTACGAAGTTGTCCGTTCCAGGACGTTGAAGTTACCCGGCGGAGCACTGAATGGAACAGCCGCAAAAAGCTGCTTTTCTGCTCTAGTAGCGGCGAAGAGAACAAGGGCGCAGCCGGTGAGGAGGACTGCCAGACACGGGAACCAGAAGGAACTTAGAAGTACCGCGGCCTTTCGGGTCCTTATTTATACACACGGTGTCTGCTCTGTGCATTTTCAATCGCCACGGCCTGTTTTTGTCACACATCTCTATGTTGACTTGGCCAACACAATGAACGTCCTGCAACAGCTGCTGCCAAGTTCGTAGTTTAACCATGCCATGTTATGCATAGGCCCAGAAAACACTGTGATACTCTGATCATAAATGTCCCTGTACGCCACAGGATCCTGACGCATAGACTCTCAAGTAAGAAAGTCACTAAGTGCTGTTTGTACATGCATTTCTGACTTTTTCCCTCGTGCTCCTCATTGAGTCATGTTTTTGCATGAAAGCTTTTAAGAGAAGCTGTAGTCAAAGTGAATCACCATAGCCATCGTATTTGGTACTTTCTCTGTAGGAACAAAATATTTATGCACAAGAGTTCAAAATGGGGAAAATGCTTTCAAAGATTTTTGGCAACAAGGAGATGAGAATACTGATGCTTGGGCTCGATGCTGCTGGGAAGACGACAATTCTTTACAAACTGAAACTCGGACAGTCTGTCACCACAATTCCCACAGTTGGCTTCAATGTGGAAACTGTCACCTATAAAAATGTGAAGTTCAACGTGTGGGATGTTGGAGGCCAAGACAAGATTCGTCCTCTGTGGCGACACTATTACACAGGCACCCAAGGGTTAATTTTCGTGGTGGATTGCGCGGACAGAGATCGCATCGACGAGGCGAGGCAGGAACTTCACCGCATCATCAATGATCGGGAGATGAGGGATGCCATCATCCTAATATTCGCCAATAAGCAAGATCTCCCGGATGCCATGAAGCCACACGAAATCCAAGAGAAGCTCGGATTGACCCGCATCAGAGATAGGAATTGGTATGTTCAGCCCTCCTGTGCGACCACAGGTGATGGACTGTATGAAGGCTTGACATGGCTAACCTCAAATTACAAATCTTAATGATTGAGTGCTGACTGTTCTAGGTCAAATCATAATAAAGTTGCAAGTAACAAATAACTTCTGAAAAATGAATATGGTTAAGAAAAAGTTGATTATCTCCCATTTATTTTAATACTTTGTTTACCCCATGACTAATTTATCTTTAACTGGGTTTGCTGGCTTACAGTTTGCTTGTACTCTGTAGCAGGCCTATGTCACTTGCTTTATTTTGGGGCTTGATGAATTTTGAATTAATTGGTCCTAATGTTAAAGCCACAGAGATCACCGCCTTTGCCTGTTATTTTTCCTGTTTTATATAATTTTTCTAATGAAAGTTGAAAGCTGAAGTTTTTATCTTCATGTTTGGACTGAAGCTTGTTTTAAGGTTTGTCTGTCTGTTGCATTGAACTTGGATCTTTCTTCCCTATAAAGGGACATTTTTAAAGTCATGTAGCCTGCTTGGAAGGACTTGGACATTTTAACACAGTACTGTAATGAAAAGTATTTCTTCTCAAAGGTATTGACTGCAGCAAGAAAAAAAAAGTCGCCATTACCTACATTTCATTGTCAACAGTGTTGACACAAGAGGAATAAAAGACTCTCCCAGTACCCTCATGTGGGCTATATAGATAAGTGACCCTTTGTGTCATGTCTTGATACCTAATTTTGCTGAATATTCAACAAATAGGCCTCCAGTAACACTTACACATGCTTGTTGGGATGCATTTATAATTTTGGGTAACATAGTCTGTTGACTCAGTCTTTCCAAAGGAATGTCATTCAGCCCTGAGCTCTCAATCTGATGCCACAGTTGATTAGTCTCAGTATCGGGACATTATATGCTAGCCTATATCTGTAGCATGAGTACAGAAGTACAGTAACCCTACATCAGAGTCCATGTGTTGGGCTGTCAGAGGAAGCTGTTTACTGGTGAAGTGTTGAAAGACATCTCATGGTGCAGCTCTTACTCCTGTTTTGACTGGGGGAACCATGTACAGAACGATGTAATGTCTTATTAAAAAAGTGATTTTAAATCGTGGTATGTCTCTGTTTTTTCAAGGATTAAAAGTGGATTATATGTGTAAGTCTGTACATGATAAAACCACTGACGGTTTGGTGAAATAGGTTTAAAGTTCATAAGTTTCAGTGCTGTTGGGCAGACTCATCAAAAAGGTTTTATGTGCACACTAAGACCAAGTTGCTGGCCTCAGTTCCTCTGCCAGTAAATGGGAAAATGTACAAAACAGGAAGTCAAACTTCTGGTCTTTTAGGAACAACAAGAGAGCCACATGATCGTTTGCATTAAAGTTCAAGGGGCAGTGGTGACATAAAGCTGAATAGTGATTTCTTTTGAATGTTGGTTTGTGAGGGGTTGGGCCTGGAATTTAAAACCAAGTCTCTGTAGCTGTTATTCATTGAAACTAAGCTCTGCTGTAGTTGACAATTGGGCAGCTTGTCTTAGGAAAATGTGTCCAGTAAAATCTGTTTGTGTGTATACTGCTGTAAATATGAACCTCTGCTCTAAACAAGGAGCTAGTCACAAATGCCTAAACAAATGCACCGTCCCCACATCACAATGCTCCTAATGCATGTGTAAAAGCTGTAGTTCTTTCATCAGTAATCTGTGTTGACTAATTTTAATCTCTCAAAAGTGAGTTTGCTCTCTCAGAGATTATTCTCCTATAATTTCCCCTTTCTACTCTATTTTTGTTGATGGTCATGTCTTTTCTTGTTTGTTTCAACATGAAGTAGCTACACCACATTTCACATACATCATGTATAAAACACTTGTATATTTTGATTTGCATGTGTCAGTTCTGTGCTTCTCAGTGCTTTAGAGACAGTGAACTGAGTCACAGGGGAGGAATGTTTCAGTTTCCATAAAAGCTGATTAACGAGTGTTTTCACTCCTGACAAAGACAGGATTGATAGCGACAAATGGTCTGACTACTGTGTATAGGGCTACAAAAGATTAGTGAGAAATACTCCACAGATTTCCAGGGATTTTTTGCTTAGCATACTGAAGGATGCTGTGACTTTTCCGCTTTACACATGCACATAAATAACTTGCAGTTAGCTTTTTTGCCTTTATAAGAACGGGGTGCCCTTTCTTTTTGTCTCCTGAGCATACAGTGAGAGCAGATTATTTGCAGCATTCCAGCAGACTCTTTATTCTTATGTACTTGTGTCTGCATCCACAACCATTTTTCTTTTTAATCGTGGTACTATTTGTTTTGTGGAAAATCTGGTACTTAGCAAGTTGTAGTTATGGAGGCCTCAGGATGTTTGCTTTAGCACCACAGAGGTTTCCGTCAGACAGGTCAGGTGACACAGACAGATATGACTCTACTGCTAAATAACATGTTTCACACAAGCCACACACCTCGTGCAGCTGTGATTTTAAATACTTGTTGAAAAAAGAGGTATTCATTGAATTGATCAGCACTAAGGCTGTACATCATGAACACATCCAACCCTCTGAGGGTATTTGTAAATTCTAGCTTCAAGCAGCAGTCGAGGGCCTCCATTAGACACTGATGGCAGTTTAATTGGGCTGTAATAGCCACTTCAGTTCTCACCACTTCATTACAACCATATGATCCTCACAGGTTTACTGGTAACACAGAGGCCCCTGGGGCAAGGACAGAGACTGTAAGCAAGTTTTTATGACCTCTCCTCTGTTAAGATGAGACCTACTGGCCCTTATGTCAGATCTCTCTGTGCTGAGCTGGAATTCTTCACACCTACTGAGAGGAATAGTTAAGAATGAATTTCAGATCGTGGAAGGAAGTTCAGCAATAGCTACGTTGAGGATCTCGCCAGTGAATGAGACATTGAGCACTTGTTTCACATATTTCAGTCGTTTCATAATCCTCAAATTTAGATGGCAAAAAACATTTAGTGGTTTGCACAAGAATGTGTATGACAGATTTCTCTTAGGCGGCCAATGTGCATGTTTGTTGGGATAGTTCCCGTAGCAACGGCCTGATGGGATTTCTGCAAGTGTGCCTGGTGTTTTTGGTTTCAGATAGGTGGCTGAGGGTGCTGCAAGTTTCCAGACAGTTTCCCTATTCTACATGGAAAGAGGAATAGCCCTAACCCTAACCCCACTCCCCTGTGAACTAAGTTCTGCAAAGCTGGAAGATACGCTTGTGTTGCCTTTGTTAGAATGGCAGCTTGCCCTTTATTAGTCAACTAGATTCAGCTCAGAAGTAGCTGTTTTGAGTGATATCACAACTGCACTCCCGACATGCCTATCAACCTGAATTATGTTTGTGGTTAACAGGGGTGTGGTTTGTCTTCCTCATTTGTCTCTACTTCCTCCTAACTCAAGCTACAAAGTGGCATTTGCGCAGGTAGCTGTAAGATAAGAATCACTTCTAGCTGTGGGTTTTGAATATAGCCATTGCAGGCTTAATGTTGGCCTCCAGTTCAGCAGCCACACCCCGCTGAATAATCACTGTAGGATTTGCAGTGCATGCTGACACAGATATTGTTGTGCACAGGCAAACACTGTTATTAACACATTTCATTCACCTGTCAAATGGTAACAGGGAACACCTAGTCCAAGGCACAGTTCACGCAGCTTGATCTGCATTGCTTTGGTTACTAAATGTCTCTCCCTCTGTCCTCCTTGAATGCATTGTTAATAATGAACTCACGCGGAGCTCAGTTTAAAACAGGTCCGGAAGTGGCAGAAAGTTGTTTCAGGTTTCCTGCCGGGGTTAACGTTCTTCAGTGCTATGGTAAATGAACACCTCTGCCTCTCTTTACACACGTTCTTTCTTTTGTATATACTGTATGTATGACTTGAGATTGCTTTGATGGTAAACAGTAAACTGTTTTAAAAAGTGTTTGTGGTTTAAGTCGAGGTCACCCTGTGGTGTAGGGCAGCTAAAGGTTGGAAATGTCTCACTGTGAAGTCCTAGGTGCACACTGGGCATTGGTCCAAAATACATTCCACTCATATCTGCAGCTGAAGGTTACTTGCTATGGTGAAATTATAAATCCAGGAACCAGGAAATTGTTATAAGTGTAACTTCATATTGCATTATTTTGAATGGGTTGCTAGAGTGAACACAGGCCTTAACTACATCATTTAAGCCACTAAATCATGCTGTTGGTGCAGATTCACTGGACTACTACTAGGTTTGTTTTTCAGCTTTATGATATGTCCCATTACATTTCCAAGCCTCAGAGCTTCTACCTAAATTCCATTAGGCGAAAACTTCCACATTATGTCTTGAGGACAGCAGATGTCCCTGGACTCATACGCAGTGTTTTTCCAGCTGTAACACACAAGGAGTAAATAGGTTCGGGGCTGAGTGTTAACCATTTTGCCTTTGGATGTAAACAGTGCTACAATTTGGGAAAGGAGGGGTAGGAAGTATGGATGGTGCAGCAGCATGCGGTATCTTAGCTCAAAGGAAAAACATGTTTTTTGAAGAAAAATGTAATAACTTTGCCAAAAGCTTATTCTTACACTACACAGATCTCTGACCTCTGACAAGTGGCATCTGTAATTTGGCTTTACATAACCTCCTTGCCACACACGGAAACACCTACGGGTAATTTTTACATCAAAGCGTTCAGCGATGTAGACAGAAGCAGCATGGAAGCATCCACCAGCCACATGGATTTACTCACAGCTTCCACTCACTCACTGACAGAATGATGAAGATCCACACAAAGCTACCGCAGAGGCTTCCTTCAGCAGCTTTCCACCACACTGTCACGCTCCATGACTGACTACATCTGTGTGTCTGACAAGATCACTGTAATTACAGAAGAGGCAGTGTTTCGAGTGACAGCTAGTTTGGATTAGACAACAGAAATATCAGATCTATTGCGGGTCAGGCACGGCTGTTCACACACGCAGTCCATGTTGAGACTGCTGAGAGGTAATGACAAAGGGAAACACTACATACGTACACATACGCTTCTTGCCTGCTCGTTTCTCTCTCTTCAGTGCTGGGCTCTGCCACACATCCTAATGATGACAGACACGTCATAGCACTTTACACCACATAGACAACAATCACAGGGAGCTGGTAGCTCAGTGGTTAAGGCATAATGCAGGAGGCTGGGATGCAGAGATAGCAGGATCGATTCCCAGCTGCAGCACCCAGCTCATAAGCGCCTACCAGGTGTGTCCCTAAGCAAGACACACCTGCTAAGGGAGGATGGGTCAAATGCAGAAGACACATTTTGTTGTAACAATGTATTCAATGATAGTAAAATAAGTAATATATACATATTTAATCATTACTGGAGTATAGTAGTGTGATGTGATATTATCGAATTAACTGAAACACTGAAATAGAACACGTGAGCAAAATTTTCTCCCTGCACTGAGTTTTGACCTCTTTCAACTGTTGCACAGCTGTATTAACAGCACCCCACCCTCCTCCTGGTCCCTGCAGGAGGTGGTGGTGGATGGGGTGAGGGGGTGGAGTCACCACTATGTTTCTATAAAATTGTTGTCCTGTCAAGCTTTGCTACATGTCACCATATACTGCCTCTTGTTCTCAGAACCACTGAACAAGAGCAATCAAGCAACACAATTAGGCAACATGGTAGTGTCTTATCTGAGATAGGAAAAACAACACTAGTCACGTGGTCTGTTGTGGAATGGAGATCTGGCCTGTTGTCTCTTTGTGGGGCCTAAAGATCAGCAGGCTCAGGTTGTCATGAGAAAGAAAGAAGGATGACCTATCTACGCGCGCTCGTGTGTGTATGTGCGCGTGTCTGTGGATGCAGAGTCATACCGTTATACAGCCATTCTTCTATTTTTAATCAGCCCAGTTTGATGTCTATTCTTGGGCCACTCCCTAATAGTTAGTGAGAAAATGAGTCTTCCTTTCTGGAACAGTGTCTCTTGGCTCCAGGCAGCGTGATGATGGTGACACAAAGGATCCTCTGTGTCACTTGGCTGCGATGCAGCAGAGAGGAGCACACCACACTGGCTGCTGGAGTCAGCCTCTCCTCCATCCATCTGGTTTGGAGGAGCTCTGCTCTTCTCCCTCGTGTTATCTTCTTGCAAAAGAACCAGGGGGATCTTTATGCAGAAGTATATGCAGCTTTTAAAAAATATATGTATATATATATGTTTTATATGTAAAAAGGCAAGAATAGTATGTGGGTCAAATAGCAGCTAAAAGCTCATAATCAAATGCAAAGAAGACCAATTTTATCGAAATCATACTTTAATTAATAGACATTGTTTCAGCTGTGCAGCTTGTGTGATTTTTTGGTTTCCGGTTTGAATTCTGTTATTTCTATACTGCAGATTTTCTACAGTTAAAGAGTTATTTCCATTAATAGCACCATCTGTTGGCAGAAGGACACATTCTATCTACTTGCACCCGGCGTGTGCATCACATGTTCAGTAATGAATGTTTACTGTCACCAGAATAAAGTGTTATGTGTATATGATAACAGAGTACAAGGGCTCCACTGCTCCAGCGTGAGCTGTCCTCGTTTATTATCCCTGTATTTTCCTCCAAAAAACTATGACAGCTCTATTTTAATTTGCGCTGAACCTTTAAGGAAAAGAGGACACTAGAGACATGGAAAATATTCTAAATGATTTGACTGGGAAAACTATAGGGAGGCAGATGTCACAGAATGTTGACACAGTACAATGGAGCTCCTCTCTTATCCTCCCAATAACTCCTGTGGGTCCCCGCTACAGTGGGGGTCACAGACTTAATACCAGCTGTGCCTTAAATTAATTAGCTGACATATACTGGTCAAAGCAAAAGTAGAGCAAAGTACTAGGCTAATTCTGAATATCACTGTCCAGCTGCCCCAGGTAGCAGTGAGAGGACTGAAGGCCAAACGGAGCCATTACGCTAAATGAGCTGCTGTAGTTATTTATAGTAATTGTAAAAAAGGAAGAAATGAAAAGGTAATCATGGGTATTATTATAATGGCCTACAGGGCCAGACTGTTTAATCCATTCACACCTCTGTCTTCTCCATCATACACACACTTCAAACACTATACGTTGTTTGATGATGTAGAAAGAAGAATTAGCATTTGATAAAAGCGCTTACAGTGTATCTGTTTGGTGATTTGGAATTAATTAACTCTATGCGTGACGCAAAACTCTCTGCTGAAAATCTGTTTATGACAAATATACTAACAATCCCAGAAGTATTCATGGGTCTGAGGCAGTATGGCATCACGGGTTCCTCCTGTGCTACTTCAGCAGATTTAATGCAAGCAGGCTTCTCCTAGGTCCCAATAGAGAACTAACAGAATGAGCTTCAGTATAATAGTATTCACACAAACTTCCCAATGATTCTTATAGAAAATGAATTGAGTATTCAGTGGGACCTTCATTGTTAACTCCACCCCATCAACTACAACACAAACATTTTTATTCGGTCTGAGCACTGGAGGCCACCCTACTTACTACACTGCAGTTCCACTTTGTAAACAGAGAGCAGCATAAAAGACTGTGAGGGGCCCCTGCCTGCCTGTGGGGCGTACCTCGTGGTTTATACTTGATAAAGAGCTGTAATCTTCCTGCTAATCTGAGGTTTAGGGTGGAATTCCCCTTGCATGGGGGGCAAAAATGGCATACAATATATTGATTTACTTTTTTGTTTTTCATTATGTTTTTTGTAAAAAAAATGAGTTAAATAAAAAGATTCAGTGAAAATTTAAAAAATATTGTTCACAGCTGTTTTAAGTTCATGTCAACAATAACCTAACAACTTAAGATAGTTAAGATAGAAGACGATTAGTCAGTTTGGTCCAAAATGAATTAATCTAAATCGTAGTAGACCTGAACAAACTAAACATTTACACAAATACTATACAACTGCTGCCCTCTAGTGCTCCAAATGTGAAATGTTCAAGTTTACATAGCTCATTTGTGATCACTAGAAATCCTGTTACACTACAGTAAAATTATAGGTGTTAATTAAATATAAACTATATATATACTATACTATATATAAACTATTCTAAGTTGCCGCAGAGAAAGGCAGATACACAATGTAAAGTGTCTGTTGTTTCTTGGAGTTAACTGAGGGGTAAATTTAACATTTCCAAGTTCGCTTTACTGTGTTTTGAATAAGAACTGAAAAGTCACATTTTCCAAACACAGACGTGAGGCCACTTCCATGTCACATCTACTAATTTTAGCATAGGTAAGCAACCTCTGTTCTGTCTTTACTTCACAGCCTTCCAATTACACAGATCAGTGAATATAGTAGATTCTGTATTATATCTAAACATTATTTATTTTATAAAAACATCTCACAAGCAGTTCATGTTTTCAATATCGTTTACTAAAATCATGCATTAGTATTTCGTGATACCGAGGCAGACTATTCTACACACAAAATTACAGACTTTAAATTTTCTTTTTCACAATCACATTTTCAAAAGAGTCAAAGACTTTTTCCGTATGTGCAAGATGTGGATGTCTGAACTTCTAAACTCTGGGTCTTGTTTGTCTGTAGGGATCTTCTCACAGTTGAAGTTTTTCTGCAGCAACTAAAAGATAACAGCACAAACCATAATGAATGAGCGGGGGAGGAGAGACCGCGCAACGAAATACATAGTTAGAATCTAACCTCAAAAAACTGCTTTTCCACTTTCGGGTTGACACCCTCGGTGCGCTGCTCGTAGCAGCAAATTATACAGGTCTCAGGTCCAGAGAGCAGCTTCAAGGTCTCCAAAAGGGGAACAATTGACTGTGTGGAAATACGCAATGACACAAAATGAGAAATACGCCAGCACTAAAAAGGTCACGTCTGACTAGAAGTTTACGTAGAGAACTACAGTAACATACCTGCTCGTAATAGATGCAGTCTGCCATGAGAATAAAATGTGGGGGTGGCAGGAACTCAGAGGTATCCTCACCCCTTTGAGGAGAGGAGGAATCAATCAGTCGTCATTTGGACAGGTTTTGCTATATGCTGATTGTACAGCTTGGAAATGCTACTGAACTCAATGGAACAATATAAAAATAATAATGTAAAGTTACAAACCATTTCAGTACCTTGGCAGTTATAGATCCACTGCTTATAAGTGCCTGGTTTTCCTGGATGTTCACTGTCAGGAGGGTCTGCAGATCCTCCAAATCTGTCAGAGTAACTTGAGCTCTGGGATAAATATAAAAACAAAAATGAAAACGATTTGGGGTTTTACATGTGTTAATAGTTTAAGTTAAAGTACGAACTCACAAAGAAAGGGAGTACGGGTAAGTACGCGGTAACGTGGTAACTAGAGTAGCGTAACATGTATATTTATATGTAGGTAATGTATCATTAGCTTCCGATACTAGAAACTGCTCTCACCCCAGCGTTGCAGCCATCAGACCAGCAACTCCTGTCCCAGCTCCTAACTCCACCACTCTCCTGCCAGCCCAAATGTTCACTCCTGACGACGGATCATAAAAGTGTTTCGTCTCTAAATATTTTGCAAGAACGATAGCTGCATCCCAAACAACACAGCCCACGTCTCCTACATAGCACTGATTCAGTTTCAACACACAGCCGTCGTTCTTCTCAATATCTCTCACAAAATATTTACTCTCAACCGCGTCAGCCGCCATGTTGGCCCCGACTGGAAGAAGAAGAGAGCTTCCGGTCTATTTTTCAGAATAGAGGTCTACAAATATGACATTTTATCATACTCTGCATAAAAGTATATGGTTATTACAGCTTAAAGGGGCATTAAGTCAATTAATGCATTTTTTATAGATAATAAAAATTATTGATTGTTAGGAATAGTTTTTCAGCAAAGCGTTATATTGGAGAAACATTTTATTAACGTGGCAATGCAAATGTTTCTTATTAATAACTTATTAATGCCAAATAAGTGATTTGTAAAGATTTGGTGCAGTCTTTGGTACTCATTGGTGGATTTTTATTCGTTTATCCAATGATTTAAAAAACTAATATTGTGAATTTATAGTTATGAATAGACCTATGATATATTGTTTAAAAAGGAGGGGGGGGGGGCTGAAAGAAAAAACTGAACTGAATCTTTTCTCCGTTAAAACATGAAAGCTTTAAAGAAGTGAATTAATTTTATTAAGGATCATTAGGTAGGATCCACAACCTTACGCATGCGCAGACTGTAGCAGCTAACCGCGCGCAAAGTTGACTGCGGCGGTTTCGTTTTTTATAAGATTTTAACTTAAGCTTACACATGTATAAATGAGTCTGGAAATGTGCGTTCATTAAATTACCTTTTTAAAAAATGTTTCAAAGCAGCACAGAAGTAGTAACAACCAGTTGGGAAACGCCGGGATGTGGACAAACCTGGGAGGTGTCCCCAGTGAGCAGAAGTGGACAAGACGACACAGCCTCGTACGGTTTCGCGTCACCATCTTCACAGTCATCTCATCTAAGTCTACATGAAGGCAGCAGGAGCTCCAGCCATGGTCCAGCCCAGCAACGAGTCTCCTCAGGTGATGTCTGAGTAACTACGAATGTTTTAGCATTAGCATGAGGTCTCCTGGAAAGGTGTGGTGTACAAAAAAAGGCTAAAGACAGATATTTCATTCTCAATTCGTTTTTATAGTGGGTCATTGATAGGGATACCTTAACAAATAGCAGGACACAGTAGTATTAAATGGCAGAACTACTCTTCTCGTGTTTTGTGTTGAAGGTCCGTTTCGTAGGACAATTATACCACTCCATGCATCTGGTTCGGACAGTTCGACCATCCGCAGCCGTGGAGGAACCCCAAGGCCCAGGAAAACCCCAGGGTCTGCTGTGGCCACAGGCCCACACCCTGCACGGACACCTCTGACTGATCACACAAGTACTTTAGTCCTAGATAAATAATGTAAGTGAAATGTAGGAAAACTACTGACACTGAGTTTCTCATTCAGATTTGTCTTTTATGTAGCAACAAGTTGCTCCTCTGCAAATACAGCCGCAGGTGCCTCTGTGATTGTGGCAGTGGTTGAGGGGCGCGGTTTGGCCAGGGGAGAGATTGGCATGGCTAGTCTCAACTTGAGATGTCCAGAGCTTGTGCTGTCACAGTTTGCAGACACTGGGACTTATGCCAAGGTAGCCTATCCATTTAACGCCGTCACTTTGCACTTAGAATAGACAGCAAATACAGAGAACATGTAACTCAGTCATATATTACTGTTCTAAGGTTATAACCAAGATTCAAATCTTGGTGCCACTGGAAATACTGATGCCAGACACATCCAGCGAGAAGGGGAAAGGGACAAAGCTGTTTAACCTCATCACTGAGAATTTCCCGGTACCATTGCAGAATAGCTGTTTTTTCCAAACCTAAAGCAGAATGTAGCACACTCATGCCCTTTTATTCACTGACTTGTTAATCATCCAGGTAACTGTATCTGTTGATATCTTTTTAAGCATGAAATATAGTTTGAGGTGATTTATAAATGTTTGGCTCATTTGTTGATAGGGTGTAGCTTTCACTGCAATCCAAAGAAAGTACTTTAACGAGAAGAAAGGACTGGAGTATATTCAGCAGCTGTGTGCTCCAGAATTTGGGACTGTTCTCATGGAAGTGCAAGCTAAGTATGCAACTGAGTGCAATGATGTATAGACATGGAGATTCTCTAGCGCTATAGTGCATTTTTCTAATTTATTGGTGTGATTTGTTGAGATATTATTGCCTAGCAACCGCAGCTGCTTTGTTGAAGTACTTAGAGTTCATCCAGAACTCTGTCTACGCTGCCAAGTCTCTTAAAGTGACTTTTAAAGGGAGTGAACAAACAGCTATGATTGACTCAGCATCTGCCACTAACTTGGAGTTGGTGATAAATAATAGAGACCACAGGTTAGTGGGAAATCGAGGACGAGACCTTTTTATGTTGTGCATGGATACTGATAGATGTATTCAGTCTTTGTCTCTGCTTTGCTTTGAATAGGAGCGAACATACTCTGTTAGGTGTACTTAACCACACAAAAACACCTGGTGGTGCCAGAAGATTGCGCTCCAATATTCTGGAGCCCCTACTTGATGTGGACACCATCAACATACGGTTGGACACCATTCAAGAGTTGCTACAGGACGAGGAACTGTTTTTTGGCCTGAAGAATGGTAAAGAGCACTTTTTTATCAATAAATTAAATATTGTATGAACTAACAGAGTATGACACACGTTATTCAGCATCTGTTCTTTTTTACTTCTTAGCCATAGGTCATTTCCTTGACATTGACCAGCTGCTCTCTGTTCTTGTCCAAATCCCAAAGCAGGAAACCGTATGTACAGTTCTTTAGACATTTCTAATTTCATAAAATTTCATTCCAGTTTCAAATCGTGTGCTTTACAGCTGTTAAATGCCATGTGAAAATGAGTTCTTACTAGTTTTATGAGGACCCTTCTCCACTATATTTATGTTTTTACAGGTTCAAGTTGCTGAAGCAAAGATTACACATGTCATTCAGCTGAAACACACATTGGATTTGGTGCCAAGGTTAAGGGTCTGTGTCTGCTGATATGCGTAACATTAATTCAAAGTCATCCTGTAGTCATGGACAGAAAAATAGCTGTGTTTGTTCATTAGGTAAAATAATAAATCCTTCAAACTAATAACACAATTCCTAAACAGATGGTATTGAAGAACTGCAATACAGCATTGCTCAAGGCATACAGTGCTTCGCTGGAAGACAACAGGTACTTAGCTGAGTGTCTATGGTAGGTGATGCAAATGTACTGGTTTTTCCTGTCTACAGTCTTCTGTCACTGCATATCTGTGTCTACTTTAGGTTTGACATGATTCTGGAGCAGATCAAGACAGTAATAAATGATGACACTACCTACCTGAAGGGGAGCCTGAATATGCGCACCCAGAAGTGTTACGCTGTGCGCCCCAACATCAATGAGTTCCTCGACATCGCACGGAGAGCTTACACTGAGATAGTGGATGACATTGCAGGTGTTTGTGGGGACTGTTCAATAAATATACCTAGCTTACAGCTTTTGTGTTCATAAAACAAGACTTGTTGAATGTTACTGTGTTGCACAGGGCTTGTGAACCAGATGGGAGAGAAATATGGCTTGCCAATGCGTACCAGCTTCAGCACATCTAGAGGATTCTTTATTCAGATGAAACTTGAAGGTGTGGTCTTACCTGAAGGAAAACTCCCTTCAGATTTCATTAAGGTGTGGTCCAGAATAGGAAAGCAAATCATTCAAATCACATAACCCCTGTCTTTAATAAACCCTAACAAGGAAAGAAAACCTGCCCCCTCAGGTGACCAAGTACAAGAACAACTATGGTTTCACCACTGCAGACCTTGTGAAGATGAATGACCGCTGTGATGAGGCCCTGAGGGAGATCTTTCACATGTCCTATGTGTGAGTAGAATATAATCCTGTGATCTACAAAAATGTACAACATGTACTTTAAAAATAAATCAAATTAATCAATATATCTTCTAAAAGCTTAGCTGAGTAATTGCAAAATTCCCTTGACTGTTTATTTGTGGGCTGTTATTTTTCTTTAATGAATTAATGTGATTATGCTGCCTTAAAATAGGAAAAGCTGATTTATATCGGTAGCAAAAAGATTTTTTACTTTTATTCCACCAGATGGTGGTATTTAATAAGCACAATTTTGCTCAAGCGCTTTTCTTTTGCCTCTGCAAACAGGGTGATATGTCAACTGCTGCGTACTATCCATGAGCATATTCACTGCCTTTACAAGCTGTCTGATGCTGTATCCATGCTGGACATGCTGCTGTCACTTGCAAATGCATGCACTCTCTCGGACTATGGTAAATATGAGCCACTGTTGCTTCTTCGTCTGTTGAACTGTCAAGTTAACGTTAATAAGGTGTGATCTGTTGTCTAAGGGAGTGCTGTATACACAGTGGGCAGCACCCAGTCAGCATCACACATTACAGCCAGAAAGCTCTACTGAGGTGGCAGCTCTGCTGGCCTCAGTTCTTTTTGTGTGGGTGGTGGGCAGCACCAGAACAATCAGCCACGTGGGTGACGAGCACTGGCCCTCAGCTGTCTGAAAGTGTCTCTCCATAGACACGTGCTGACTGCCTGCCCCACTCTATCCCTGCCAGCTTGTACTCAGATTACCCTTGTTATATAAGTGAGTGCTGGTGCGCTGTATTTACTGAGACAAATCTTCCTAGCAGAGGAGCCAGTTGCTTTTACACACACCTTTTTTCAGATATCAGCTTTATTACTATACCACCCATTTCAGCCAACCAGCATGTAATTGATGACATAAGAATTAAATTATATGCTTAAGTCGTGAACTGTTCACAGATATGAAATGTACACAGCATTGGTAACCAGTGAGTCACTAAATGTGCCAAACACTGCCTCATGCAATGTTGCTGTTGATGCTTTGGGATTGGCATGTGAATGAAAAACAACATTCAAACAAGGATTGTGTTTGCTTTTCTGTTGTACCTGCCAGTGCGTCCCGAGTTCACAGACACGCTGGCCATCAAGCAGGGTCGTCACCCCATTCTGGAGAGACTGTCTGGACAGCAGCCCGTGTCAAACAATGCCTACATTTCTGAGGGCAGCAACTTTGTCATCATCACTGGACCCAATATGAGCGGCAAGTCGACCTACCTCAAACAGGTGGTGCTGTGTCAGATCATGGCTCAAATAGGTCAGCAGCAAACCTTTCAGCCTTACCTTTGAAGAGTTCTGCCTTGATTTGGCTGGATTTTTTTGAGTAAGACCCATGCATTATTCTTCCAGGTTCTTTTGTCCCTGCTGAGTATGCCTCTTTTCGAGTGGCTGATCAGATTTTCACCAGAATTGGTGTGGATGATGATTTTGAAACTAACTGTTCAACCTTCATGCTAGAAATGAAAGAGGCATGTTTTCTTTCTGTACATGCTCTTTAATTATATTTCTGTTGTGACAAAAGAATAATAATTTTTGCCTATATTTCTTCCCCAAAGATCACTTACATAATTCACAATGTAAGTGACAGGTCCCTAATCATCGTAGATGAGCTTGGGCGTGGTACCAGTGCTGAGGAGGGCATTGGCATCTGTCACTCAGTTAGTGAATTCCTCTTTAGCCTTCAGGTAGAAGACACTACTCTCTTTATTAAACGCTTTTTTTTTAATTTTATTTTTAAAATCAGATGAATCACATTCCTGTGTTGTATTAATATTTTATTGTCTGTTGTGATTCAGGTCAACAGTAACGCAGTATAATACAGGAATATAACATGCTCTCCTGTCTTTTAATTGCTCAGGTGTGTGTTGTTCATCTACTGTTTTCAGGCGTTCACCCTGTTTGCAACACACTTTCTTGAACTGTGCCAACTAGAGTCCCTTTATCCTAATGTGGAGAACCAGCACATGGAGGTTCAACATACACGCAGTGGTGACACTGGTGCTGAGAGTGTGGTGTACACGTACTTGCTGAAACGGGGATGCTCTGAGGAAAGACACTATGGTACAGAGTCATTGAAATCTGAGTACAGTCCTGGTGAAATTCAACAATTTGAATGAATGCTTTTGGTATTTTAGGCCTGAGAGCAGCAGAAATGACTGCCATTCCTTCAACAATAACCCAAGAGGCAAGGACAATTGCCTCCAAAGTTAGCCAGCAGCTTTTGGTAGGTTTCAGAAACATTGGATTTTGCCCTTGTGCCGTAGACTGTTCAATGTGCATTTAGACGTTTTATCCAGAGCATTTTAGACCAGACATTACACTGTGCTCAACCGCAAAACAAAATGTAATATATAAGTAACCAATATTAGATCCTGGTTTTGATGGGATTTGGGTAATAGTGCACATATTGTTTGTCCCATAAATAGTCCTGGCTTATGTAAGAGAAGTGCTTGACAAAAAGCCAATATTTGAGGTTTTGTTTTATTGTTTTAGGCCCGACATCACAGTGATCCAGAAACACAAAGACAGAGAGCTGTGTATCACCTGGCCACTCGCCTCCTGCAGACTGCCAGGAACTCCAGGCTGGACCCAGACAGCCTGCGCATGTATTTGAAAGGCTTGAAGAAGCAGTATGAGGCAGCAATACGGGCCATAGGCCACTCAGCGTCAGTGGATACAGAGGAAGAATAACTGACTCAGCTTCACCATGGGGAGGCCAAGGATCAGTATCCACTGGCCATTACTGGACATAGTGTGTTTATAGATTGGCTCGACTTGTTCTTGTTGTTTTATTGAGTGTTATAAAACTACACCTTTCTCGAATCACGATCATCGTGTCTTTTGTTAAAACATAATAATACATCATTGATTTTATAATAAATGTGTTGTTACCACTAAAGAAAAACTGGCCTGATACCACAGAAGATACATAGAGGTGTCATTGCAAACCACATATATACTGGAACTACCCACAGAACTGTGAAGGCGCTCGCACGCATGTGGCTACGGACTTCGGGGAAGTGCGGTGACCACTCCCGTGGTTGCTTGTGTGTACAACTACATTTAACAACCAAGGATGTCTCGACAAGGCGGGCTATTTGTTATTGCCCTTTAAATAATGTCCTTACCGCGCGGAGCGCCCCGAGACGCAAAACAAGCGTCCCTCAGCAACCTCACTATGACCCGCCCCCGCGAACCAGAAGCAGCAGATAGTCTGACGGATAGCGCAGAAGAAAGCGAGCTGGTGCTTCCCTGGGAAGTCGGGAGTCTGCCGGAGTCAACGCAGAGCAACGCCATTTCACTGCTGGCTAAGGAAACACCGAACTGAAGCTACGGGTATGTCGCAAATTGCAGGTTTCGCTGATAATATGTGTATTTCTTGACAGAGGACGCCTGTCCCGGGTTAGTGTAGCTACGCTCTTTACCCGGGCCTGGGAACGGCCCTCAGGACGAACCGGAAGAATGGAGCGGCAGCCCGAGTCGAGATTTCAGGAGAGAAGGAGGCCGGGTCATCAGCGAGACCGAGGCTCGCAGGGTCAGATGTCCACGCCTCCAAATGTGCCGAGAGTCCGCGAAAGAGCAGCAAACTCGGGTGTTACTGCTCACATGTTCGCGGGTCACTTTAGTGGCTAAAGACTTCTGCTCCACTAACAGTTGGAGTGGCCGGCTAACGCCAGTTTGCTAACGTTCCTGTTAGCTAGCTCATCAACAGTAGATTTCTGGTTACACGTGAACATGTCGGAGGTCCGGGCTGTAGCCACCCTGGGAGACGAGGCTGTCCTTTGTGGTTTTAGACAGGTCCGGGCTACTCTTGAACCTCCCCGTGAAACATTTTTCTCGTCATTTTTGTGCAGTGAGCTAAACGTCGACATGTGTGTCTCTTCTTTCGCTTTCGTGGTTGATTTCATTATGACGTGTGACTTATCACCAAGACGGACTAAATTAGCTCGGAGGATGAGATCACTTCTGCCTTTTCTGTTATTGCACACTGTATCTGCAAACGGCTCTTTTCTTGATATAATACCAACTGCTACTGCGTATTTCGGTTCAGGAGTCTGTACAAGGCCAACGATTAGACAGGACCTAGCATGATAGGACATGTAGTACCCAGCGTTTTAGTAAATTGCACTTGATTAATAGAGAAGTGACTTGCTGAACATCACTGAGAGTGAATATACGTAGTGGAACTGTCTCGTAATTGAGTTTGCGAAAATGCTCGTTCTCTGCATTATATAGACCGTTTTTAGACAAACTGTCTAAAGTATATTTCAGACAGTCTGCAGGCTTGGTAAAACCAATCTGAAGACCTTAGCTTGAATTCCAGAAAGATATCCCTGTGACTGTCTGTCATGTCAAGATGTCATGTGTTGTGTCCCGTCAGCATTACCTATTTCCTTGAAGTATATTGAGAGGCCGCCGTGGCCACACTTTGAGCCCTGCTGGCTATATTTGTAGATGAGCACTTATCAAGGCCATCTTGTTTTGACTTGATATAATATATGCTCTCAAAGTTGAATAAAATAAATGTTACAGTCTGACTAGGATGAGCCTTTAGAGTATTACAGCCTATTTGTTAATGTTTTCCACTATTATCAGATGCCCATGCACCACTGTGTACTTTGATACTTACTCAAGTACTGATAATGGTGAATTATGATTTTGTTATATTTACAACCTAATTCTTCAGAGAGAGCTGCTGTCTTTGTCCTATCTATTCCTCTAAAGTATGTAACAGTCACTGAATCCTCCTGAGACAAATGTACGTCCATTAGAGAGCAAAAGTTGTTCCACTGGTCCCAGTTTTAATGCAGGCATATATTGACTTCCAGCTCTGTTTTACAACAGTTATTTTCTTAATTTGTGTGTTTAACTGACCCTAAAACACATATGTTACTAACACATTACAGCTGATCCTTTGTTCCAGAGAAATTGTGCATATGCGTCTGTGCTTTCCTAGGGCACAGTTGAGTTTTTAGCACATTGTCATATTTAAAAAATATGTGCAACGTGACCTGGTTTTCAGCAGCTGTCTAACTGCTTTTGCGGTCTGATAATTGTCAAGAGTTCCATCTCTGTCCATGGCTGCCAAATCAGTAGGCCTGGTCAGCCAAGTGGCTAGATTCTGAGGAGCCAACAGCCCGAAAGGGCTTTGTCCTCCAGGATTATTTTGATGCTGGGAAAAAAACTCCTGCTGCGCAAGGAAACTTATGTGCATTTCACTCCAAGGCCTGACAGTAAAAGAATGCAGGCAGGCCTCAGGTTTTTACACCACCTACTCCACCCATGCGTTATCTACCAAGAAGCAATGTTGCCTTTAAGAGTTATTTCACAGCTCCATTTGGCCTGACACAAGAGTTTCCTGGAACACAATAAATGTGACATATAAAGACATTTCACATTTTTTACCCATTGTTGAAACTGATTGTACAATCCATATTGCACCATAGTTTCTTTATAGGGATTTGAAATGTCTGTTGGGTTGTTTTATCAAATCTTAAATGCTTGCATAGTTTACATGTTATTGTCCAGGTGTGTGGTTTCTGTACAGATGCATTACGAGGCTGTCTCATATAAAAGACGGATATTAAAACTATAGCATTCTAAAGTGAAGTCTGTTTTCACATCACAGCATGATTTTTGACTCTTGCTGAGTTTGCACTGTAGTCTAAGAGCGGCTATATTCTGCTCATAATTAACATATTTGTCATGAGCTTCTGTACCCTATTGAGTGTACTAGAATGTATGAAACGTCTCAGAGGAATTTAAGTGGATGCACATTGCTACTTGTTATTGTTAAATTATTTTTATATAATTTTAAATATAATTTTTAAAAATAATTATATACTTTCAAAATGTTATGTAATGATGACCTTTTAGTTTTTGCACAGAGGAAAATCTTGGTGCTTGAAGGGCCACATTTTTCCTGAATAATATGTAAGCTGTTAACAGTCATAACCAGTTTTCTTTATATTTTGTGTGTAGTGGAAGATGTGATGAGAGTTTTTCTAAGTGGGAGTAGAACATTGGCAATATTACTCTACAGGCCTAAGCCTGCCAGTCCTCAGGAAGCTCTGCAGTAGGAAGTTATTCTTGAATGTATTATCATGGGTAATCTCCTTAATCTAAATTACTAAAGGAGGTCCGATCTACGACACTGACTGCTAGGCTACATTACTGACACAGATCTTAGATTTTGGATGAGATTGTACAGACATTCATGTCACTATCCCTCAGTACATTGTATTGTATTTTTAACACAAAGTAGTCTTTTTTTTGTAATAAATATAATAAGGGATTATTTTGTGTTAGTTGGCCTAACGTTGTCTCCAGATGAGCCATTATTGATTTGGTCAAAATTTTATTGTTATTGTAACTTTAAACCTGGTATTTAGCATGTAAGCAGGGGTGCTAGTAGAAAATATTTAATTTATCTTGGATATTGTATTAATAAATGCATAATATTCATACTGAATTTTGTTTATAATACATCAATCTGTTTAAACATTTTATTTTCAACTTTTAGCAGTGATGGACTGTTGCTTTTGCTAATCATCTTGTTTGGCAGAAAGACTGTAGTGATTGCTATACATGTATGTAAAGTAAATGAGTTGCTGTGGGAAGTCCTCAATGACCTCAATTTAACAGCCATCATGTTTGCATTTTCCCATTGTCATTTGTGCGAGGAATTGAAAAATCATTACAGATGAGTAATGCGTATAGGTGGTTAAATACTGAGCAAAAAGCATCTTGTCGGAAATTGTTCTGATCTTTATTTGCATTGACGAAGAACCTCTTCTCCTTTGGCTTGAAGGGCCAAACCTCAGCTGCAGCAAACCTCAGCAGGTGACACTTTATGTGGGTGTATTTTTGCCTCTTGCCAGTCCATCCTTAGAATGCCACCTCCCTGTGGGCACTGACAAAAGGAAGTGATCAAATGAGGAGGCAAAGCATTTTTGAGCCCGGTCGTCTCTCATATGTAATTTGGGCCGTTTTAAACTGATGCGAGTGAATTTAATGATTTTTTATCTTGTACACCAGGCTTGTACTACACCTATTTTCAAGTAAGTAAGTTAAGTACCTTATGCTCCATGAATCTATATAGAGGTAGAGGATGCTAAGCTTTACAGCTAGGGTATTGTTCTCTAATTGGATCATATTACTGAGAGAGGTGTTGATGAGAGTCCTCTTACTAACACCTTCTCAGCACTATTGATGTACTAATTCCTCCACCGCCCATATTTTGTGCTTTCATCGGTATACACATGACACTCATGGCTGCTAGCGGTGATTGACCTGCAAATTAATATTCTCTCTGAAGCTAAAGGGTTTGCAGAAGGGTTTTTAGTGGATAGATAGAATTCACAAGCAGGTTTAACAGTTTCACAGTCATTAAATCTTTAAGCTCTTATATTGTTGTGAGCTCGGTTTTTCCGGTTGTCTTCATTCGTATAAATCCATTGGCATATTGTACAGAATTCTGCCAGATGCGTCTCATGATGTGGAAGGCCTCAGGCATGGGAGTGTCCTCTTTATACCTGTTGCTGTTTGCTGTGCATTAATGCGTCTTTCTTTTCTTCAGAATGGCAATGGATATCTACGACTCTCAGTACCTGCTCATCCTGGCCCCTTCCCTGGTCATCGCCCTCATGTTCCTTTTCTTCTGGCTTTTCATGAAAGAAACGTCCTATGATGAGGTCCTGGCCAGGCAGAAACGTGACCTCAAGCTGCCGCCGTCCAAACCAGACACCCGTAAGAAGAACGAAAAGAAGAAAAGCAAGAAGAAAGAGAGTGTCGGTGGAGGTGGAGCAGAATCCGAGGAGGACCTACGGGACTTTGATTTGGTTGATGTAGCCAACACCTCCACCCTTGAGGTAGAAGAGGAACCTGCACCAGTGGCTTCACCAGATCCTGCTCCATCAACACCTACTCCTTATGTGCCTGTGTCAGTGTCAACTGATGCTCCTGCTGGTCTGAGGGAGAGAAAGAAGAAGGAGAAGAAGGCTGCCAAGGCTGCCGCAGCAGCTACAGCAGCTACAGCAGTCACAGCTACCATTACGACTCCCCTCTCCGATGAACCAGAAGTGAATGGGTCCAAGCTGGTCAGCCACAAGGTAGAGCTAGCTCTCTCTGCTAGCAAACAGTCCAGCGTGCCCGCTTCACAGCTCGAGGTTCAAGTTCAGGTCCAAGCCTCTCAGCTTTCTCTTCAGGCGCCTCCTCAGATCTCTGGGAAGAAGAAAGAAAGGAAAAAACAAAAAGCAGAGTCTGGTGAGTAGCCCATGGTACAATTTATCATGGGTACATATTTTATTTCCAACTGTCGCAAGATAGGCTGGAGAAAACTAACATCATTCTTACATCGCATGTCCCTTTCCAGTGGATGACCAACAGCCAGAGGTTAAAGCGGTGCAGGCTCCAGCACCAGTCAAAAAGGAAGCTCCCATTGTGGCTGAATCCAAGGTTTTGGACGGTGCAACCACAATTGTTACAAGTAGCAAGAAGAAGAACTTTGCTAAGAAGCAGAAGACAGAGACTGGTAATGACAGTGCAATTAGTCTAGAATGCTGAAAGCTAACGTCATTTCTTTATATTAGGACATACTAAGCCTTATCATTTTTTTTGTCTTTCAAATCCAGTAGAAGAAGCCCGCGTTCTGACTGACTCAGCAGCTTCTGCCAACCACCAGGCAGCTCACAACGATGGCGTACCATCCAAGGGGTCTGGAAAGAAACAAAAAAATGAGACTGACAAAGGTAAAGAACGAGCAGCATGCCTGATCAAGTCTTCCTGCATCTTTGTAACCATAACCACATGCTAAATGGAATCTCTGACCTTGTTTTAACAGAGAACACAGAGATGAAGCTGAAGGAGCTCCTGTCTGCTCTGTCCACCCTACCTTTATCAGAAGCCGAGGCTGTCAGTGTGATGTTGCTCCTTCGACAGAAAAGTCCTAATGTCTTGGATGCCTGGCAAAAAGTGAGATATCATTCATATTCTAAATGTTTGTGCCAGTTGCATATCTCGCTGTTTACATCTGACAGGTTTATTATTGGATACATTCCCTTTTTTAATGTAAGTCTCACCTTCAGTCTACAGCCAGCCCTGACCCAGCTGCCCAGGAACGTGAACGACTGTTAACAACCCTTCAGGAGGAGACCTCCATTGCTAAAGACAAAGTGAAACAGCTCAGCCAGGTCTGAATTTCAGTGTTTTATCTTAAGATGTACACATACATTTTAGTAGTATTATTTTATTTCCAGCTTCTTGTCCGTTCCCATGGCTGCAGTAAAGTGCTTACCTGCTGTCTTGGCTTGTGTTTTAGGAGCTTCAGGTTGAGAAGCAGAAAACAGGCCGAGTGGAGGCCATGATGAGAGAGCAACGTGCTGCCATGGAGAAAGAACTGGGGAATATGCAGGCCAAAGCACAGGGCAGCTTCCAGGAGCTCCAGGCCATGCAGATAAAGGTGAGTGCTGAGATGAATTGAGTTGCTGTAAAAACGTAAAAGACTTAAGTCTTTTTGACATCCTTTTCAAGGCTGCCCTTATACTGATACTAATCCCCCCCTCATATGTAGTTCCAGCAGGTCAGGGAGCAGCTGGAAAGTCAGATCACACGACTGCAGCAGGAGAACGGCATTCTGAGAGACGCAGTCAGCTCCGCTACCAACCAGATGGAAAGCAAGTCAGTGCTAAACTACAGCAGAGATGACTCTTTTGGTCATGCCCTCTAAAGCATTACACGAAACACTCAGTGTTCCACTTCATATTAGAATTTCAGTTTAGCTATTTACTTAGACTTCATATAACATTATGCTTTATTTCTGCCTTTGGTGCTCACATTAAACGACAGATGAATCTCTTTGTGCAACGTGAAATGCCCTGTGCAGTCTATTTGTAGTGTAATGTATGAATATTTTTCACAGTAATTCCTTATCGGCCACCTTCACATCACTTATCGGTGCTCACGTACATGTGCTTCTTGATAGGAATTCAGCAGAGCTGAACAAGCTGCGCGCCGAGTACACCGGTCTGATGAAAGAGCTGGCAGATAACAACAGCAAGCTGCAGCAGGAGGAGCACCAGAGGAAGTCACTGGAGGTCAGCTACAAGCAGAACGTGTCCCAGCTGGAGGTACGTTAATCCAGATGCACAGTATGTTTATTTAGGCTATACTTGGGTTTCCCCAGCCAAGACAAAAATGAACTGAGCTACAAAACCTGGGCATACCGCACGGCTTCAAGTCTAGTTAGTGGGTGTGGCAGCACTTCTACAGAAATGAGAACACGTTGTAATGGTCCTGCAGAGGACTTTGGGAACTAGGACCTGGGCTGGGAGGATTGTATTGGCTTTGGAGGGTGGAATATGTGAGGCTTTGTGTTGTGAATAAACAATAGACACTCAAATCAGCCTTTCCTGTATTTTCAATGACCACAATCTGAGATAGAATCTAAGTTGCCTGCTCAAACAAATGAGGCCCAGCAAAGTAATTTAAAAGGGATATTGAGAGTTGATTGAAAAGCAAATGAAAGGAAATTTACAAGATATAGCTTCTTTGAATTCTGAAGAAGAGAATTGTTTTATGTAAGTGAAGTTTCACTACCAGTGAAACAGTGTTTTTGAGATATATGAAGATATATGAATGTAATGTTATGTATTTTTAATACTTTGTTTAATCACTTTCAGTGCATCTAACACTACTGGGCTTTGGTTATTTTAATTTCCTTTACTGAAATGTTTGAACCCTTGTGTACTTGTGTAATGTGTGCGGCAGAAGTGTCTTCACAGAGTTCCTTTGTTTCTCTCAATTTCAAGGCCCAACTACAGGATACTAAGCGACGATGGGAGGAACTGCAGAACTATATCCACAGTGTCAACACGGATAGAGAGAAGATACAGGCCTCAAAGCAAGGTGAAAAAACAACAGATCAAACTAAAATACAGAAATGGTTAGGTTTCAGCAAATAAACATCTTTGTATGTGTGGGCGTAGAGCTTCACAACCAGCTGCTGGCGGTGGAGACGGAGATAAACAACAAGAATAAGGAGATTCAGACACTGCACAGCAACCTGGCTGAAGCAAGGGTCTGCAATGAGCGTCTGGATCAGAAAGTCAGGGAGCTTGTGGAGATGTCCAAGCACAGTATGCCTGATGACTCGCTGCAGACCCAGGTCCAGGTGAGGCCCCACTACTTAAAGTAATTGAGTATCATGAGCGTCTTCTCTTGACTTTGAAAAACGGCCTAGACTGAGTCAGTACGCTTTAGTACTCCGTTCCATATTGCAAAATTGAAACATAGCTGCCTCAGAGCAACAAACACTTCTTGTATTCACTAACTGCTTGTTTTTCATAGGAATTTATGAATGAAAACAAAAGTCTTCAGGTCCAGAATGAGAGCCTCCAAGCACAGATCTCTTCACAGGTATACAGATCAGCCTCACTCAGAATAAGATGCCCACCTGCATAGCTGTGTGACTATGTAGGCTGATGAGATATCTTGTCTTCTCATTTAGGCCACTCATGTCTCCCACATAGAGGAGCTTCAGAAGCTGTAAGGAATATATTTTTTTCCTATTCAGAGATTGTATTTTTAAGTTACTGAGGCAGTTTCCATGTACTTCATGTACTTCTCCCCCCTGTGCTGTCCAGACTGTCTGAAAAGGAGTTGCAGAGGAAGAGTCTGGAGGATGCTTTAAATGCAGAGAGGAGCAGCGGGGCCAGTAGAGAAACTAATATGCAGGTACAGTCACAAGAGCGCTTAATCTACATTACAACTTCTTACACAGAGATTGCTTTATAATTTATGTCTCCGCTTCCTGTCTCTTCTCCTCTTCAGGCGTTACACAATGATAATATGTCACTGAAGGCAGAGGTTCAGAAACTGCAGGCAGAGATTTCTGATCAGGTTAGCTGTGTAGCTGGTTATCCATTTAAAATATATTTGTGTTCTTCTATTTGATTCGTGTTTCTTACTCTCCATGTGCAGACTGTCTCTCAGCTGGCTTTGGACCAGTACCAGAAGAGGTGAGTGTGAAAACTGGACATAGTTTGAATACATCTGCTGGTTAGGCTTGTTACACCATCTCCATAGAACTAATGGTCCCTAAACAGTAAGTGTCAGTAACATTTATAAACCATTGCTTTTATCCCTGTCAGTGTTCGAGAGAAAGAGGAGAACATGAAAACAGTAGAGGGTCTGTTGGAGAAGGGGCTGATTGAGGTGGCCAACAAGGAGGAGGAGCTCAAGGTATGATAAAAGAAAGATGAGTCCAAATCCAAAACAACTGCCTCCCCCTCTACCACGCACACACTCACTCACTCAGCCATTTGACAGATATTTCCATCCTCTAAGTGAATTTTTACTGCCTGTGTAATCACAATCTCTCCTGGACTAAAGTCTTGATGTAATTTATTTCCCTGATGTAGACTATAAGACGAGAGAATGAGGTACTAAAACAAGAAGTAGAGGATCTTAAGGGAAAGGAAGCGGTTCAGGTGAGATGGTCCGATATCTGTGTTTTTAAAAAGTTTCAAGTTTTGCACTGTATCCATTTATTTATTTATATTTCTTCGCATTACAGGCAACAACAGTGTCAATAGTGGAGGAACTGCACAGCAAGTAAGATCAATTAAATTGACTGGAATTTAGAGATGATGTGTTCAGAGTAGACATTAAAAAAATTAAACTAAAAATTTACTGTAGAATCCAGGAGAAAGATGTGAAGCTCAGATCGATGGAACAGAGTCTACAGGCAGCACGAGACCACAGCTCTGCCACAGAGAAGACAGTTGAGGTGTGGGCATGAGTAAATTACTGGGCTTGCACATTTGAGAAGACCACAGATGTTGCACCTCACATATTTTTCACATTGCAATGTCCTATTTTGAGCTCTTGGCTGAAGCAGTTTTTGTTTTGAAGCCACTGAAACAGCAGCTGGCTGCCCTGCAGGCAGACACGGAGCAGCTGAGACAGAAGCAGAGCACAGAAGATTTGACCCGTTCTTCTGCCCATCTTCAAGAACTCCAGGCTCAGTGAGTTAAGCTATGTATCTCCATGCAGTCTTCCAGATAAGCCCTTGTTTCAGGCTAACAGTTAGCATGTCTGACCTACAGGCTGGCGACAAGAAACCAGGATATCCAGAGACTGCAGGCTGAGCTGGAGGTGAAGACTAAAGAGCTGAGTGAAAAGATTGAGCAGGTACACCAACAGGTGAGGAACTTTATCAAACTAGTGACATTTGGTTTGCTTAAATAAATGAGTGGGCTTAGAAAGAACAAATAAGAAGCTGAAGAAGTGCAGCCTGTTGTTGGAGAGCACTGCGGTTGGCCACTACTGTTACTGATGAATAAATGTTTTGGAAAAGATTTGGCAAAACTATCAGAATACAATTACAAGGAAGGTAAAATAAGCTAACCTCATCCTTTTCTTTGGTCTCAGCTCAAGGAATAAATTCATTAAGATGAATAGCAGGCCGTAATAACAGAGCTTAGCCAAAACAAATTCAATGAATGGGATAAAATGCTCTCTGTGCATATGTAGCAAGGAGATTTAGGGTTTGACTCTGTGGTAAGCTACTATTCTGTGGCACAGATGAGGGCTGTTCAATGGGAGTATACCTCCTGTGTTCATACAGGCAATTTTGGCAGATAACAATCTGTGACATAAAACAACCAGAAACTAATATAAATTAAAGGGTGTTATAAGAACTCTGAAGTAGTGTGAATATGAATCAGATTCAATAAAACAACAAATATAGTTTGAATTGTTCATGAATTTGAATCTTTGTCTTGTTATAAGATGGAGACATTGAATAATGATGTCTTTTTTTTCCCCTCCATGCTCATTTAGCAGTTGCACACAGCAGTGCCTAGCCCAGAGCTGCTTACAGCGTGAGTACTGTTGCATACTGTATAATAATATACACATTTATTTTTTAAAAGGGCTCTTAATTACATAACTATATTCATAATGAGTGTTGTTATCCGGTAGGTTGGCAGAGAAGGAGAAGCAGGTGTCAGATCTGCAGGGTGAGCTGGCTGAGCTGAGGGACTCCGTGGAGCTTCATAGGAAGAAGAACAATGTAGGTTTTCCACAGCGATGAACTGAACTATATAATTCCAGTGTCTGCTCTGATCCAGCCCTGTGAGACCTCACCCCCAACCCACCCTCCCACCCTCCTTTTGTGGTACAGCACAACTCCCCTCACACTGGAGTGGCACACTGCATACATTCATATCCTCTGTTATCCACTTCCACTTAGCTTCACTTGCTTTGCTTTTCTCTCTTATTAAACTATTTTTTAAACTAAACTTGCGATTATACACATCAGTACTGATGTCTGTTTTGATTTGTATTGCTTAAGCTGAGCATTGCATAACAGGGCTTCCAGCCTACTCATGTTATGCTTGCTGTCGGCCATGACTGTTTCAGCAAGCTTGTCTGTGCTTGTGGATGATTCAGAGCATTAGAAACTCACCTACCTTTTATTTTCAAGAGAGGCATATTTGTTTTCATTCTTATAGCAGAGGTATACATTTCTATAACCTTAACCTGACTAGGGATGCCCACAGAACCATGGTACTATACATATCTTGCATATATTGCATGTTGCTTTTACATACACACAGTGCGAGACGAACTCTGAAGGAAATATGCACATACTTCTTGTTAGTGATTGGAGCATGGGTGAAAAGCAGAGTGTAGTCATTTTTTAAATGAGACATGAATTCCGTTTGTTTTTACTCTACCAGTTTGTATTTGAGGGTCGAGAATGCATTTTCCCTTAGGCCCGACTGAAAGTAGTATCTCTCTGAAACTGACCAAAACAGGAGCTTCGGGAGAAAAACTGGAGTGCAATGGAAGCTTTGTCAGCCACCGAGTCCATGCTTCAAGGGAAACTCAGCAAAGCTGTCAAGGTTCGACACCCCACCTCAATCTGCTTCACTCTAGTTCCAATCTGATGCACCCCCTCCCAAAAAAAAATACTGTTTGCCATAATTGACCCAGTGAGATTTCTTTTCCACCATCATCCTTATCAAGCTGCATACTCATTTACCTCATTCTCACTACTTTGCTGTTTGTTTGGCCTCAAGCTTTAAATTGACTGCGTGCTGAGCTGTTGAACTACGCTGCTCACTTTGGGACTCCCAGACATTTTTCATCTAACAAAGATTGGTTTCTTTAGAAGATCTATTTTAGTGTTAATTTCTGGGATATGAAACAATTGTCTTTGCTCAAACCTCAGCTTGATGCTTGGAAATGAGTGTGCAGTGACCTAGAATTTATTTCACTAGACGTCATTAGATGGAGATTCATGGTAATCATTTTGCCGTTTCCTGTCTTTCTGTCATGTGACTCATTTCTAGCATGTTTTCCCCATTCAGCTTTGTGACATCCATACTGTCAATATGACCAGTTAATCAATGAAAATCTGTCAAATTCACTTTGATTTTAATGCAGATTATTCTTTTTAATGAAGGAAAGTTTAAAATAATTATACAGTTGTCGTCGCCATGTTTCTTAATGCTCTGTATTCACCACTGAAACATCTGTGATACCCATCAAGAAGAACATGTGTAATGTTATGTGAACTGGTATGCTCCCAGATGGCTGTTTTAGGCACAGTGACGTGTGTTTTTTTGCTGTCCTGTCCCTAGAGAATGTTACACGCTGAACTGTCAGCAGAGCAGCTGCTTTTCTGTCATCCGAGTACAGTAGGAAGCATCTTCTCAGAGCTGAGCCAGGGAGTTTCTTGGCAGTTGTTGTGCACTGTCAATGCATGCTGGTTATATTCAACTCATTTCAGAGCTGCCTTGTGACACAATGTGTTAATATGAATAGTGCTTATGGTGCCAGCTGGCTAGTACTTGGCATACGTTCTCCCTTCAGGCCTTGGAGTGACAGTTATGTGATGCTGGCCTATTGTGGGAAGACTGAATGCTACCTTTTTATTTATTGAAGAGTTTTAAGGTACTTTATAAAATTCCATGAAAAGCAGATTGATGTGTTTGTGGTTGCAGAAGGACTGTAGCGTCTGGTACTGTTACTGACGCTTGGTGTCGGTGTGGCCTGTTTAAATATGCTGACATTTATGTGAGATAAGTGGGTGTGTTAATCTTGGTGCCCTAAAGTTATGTAAAACAAATCGTTCCTGTGACTTGGGAGCAGCCTAACAGATGACTGGTTTAAAGCACAGCAGTTATCATTAGAATCCGGAGGACGGAGAGGTGACCACTGGATCACGTTTTCAGAGTGACAGTCTTGGTTGCGTTGATGCTTAATCTTTTCCGTTATCCTCTTTCATTTACCTTTTAGGAGAACCAGGCAGCACTGGCAGTGTGTCAGGCTGAGTGTCGAGATGTCCTGCACAGACTTCTGCCCCACGTGCCTCTCCCCACCGAACAGGTAACGTCGATACAGAATTTTTACCTTCATGTAGACTGTGGTTGAATCCCCTTCTTACTCCATCTTACTTTCCTTTTTATGTTTCACTGACATTTCTGTTTATTCTTCGTTCCCTCGGTCTACCAGGACTATCAGGAGTGGCTTCGCAGATTTGAGAGGGCAGTATCTGAGAATGTAGCTGTTCAATCTGCCCCTGCATCAGGGGACTCGGAGGTAAATATGTCCAGATGTGAAGTTGAACAAAATATTCCTCTGGGGTTTATTTTTTTAGACTGGGGTTTTCAACAAATACTGTTCTTACTAGGGATTGGCTGAGAAGCTGAAAGAAGCAGAGGAAGCCCAAAGGGTTTTACAGAAAGATTGTGAGACGTATAAGAAAGTCTTGGCAGAGACGGTGAGATTGGGTTTTTTTTGTGTTGCATTGTTTGTAACTGTCTGGTACTGTATGTCCAAACTGGGCTGACATTCCTGTTGTGTCCACAGGAGGGCATACTGCAGCGCCTTCAAAGCAGTGTGGAACAGGAGGAGTCGCGCTGGAGGGTGAAGCTGGAGGCATCACAGGGAGAGCTCAGAGAAGTATGTACTGTGGTTTGTCAGGAAACACATCAACTTTGTATCAAATCATCGAGGTGCTTGTTTTCATTCATCACTATTTCATTATCATTCTTCTCTCTTTTTGTTAGATGAACCAGAAAGTCACAGCTCTGGAGCAGGAGATTGAGAGACTAACTGATGGAGCAGAGCTGGAAAACGTAACGGTCACATTTCTTCGCAGACTTATTGTTGTTTAAACCTCAGACACTCTGCCCCGTTAAACCTCTGTTTTCTGAGTGATATGTATTTCTGCGCCTGTAGCTGAGAAGAGAAAAGCAACACTTGGAGGCTGAGTTGGAGAGGGCGGAGCGTGAGAGTGCCACCTATGTGACGGAAGTCAGAGAGGTGAGCGGAAACTGTATGTCGCGGTTCTCTTGCCTCCTTAGGCATGTCTGCTCATCTTCCTGTGGCAAAAGGATGAGCTCTGTTATCTCATGTTCATGGCACGATTTTCTACTGCAGCGTTTTTATGACATCTTGTACAGGTTTTTTTGGGCCATATTAGGTCCACATAACAGGTGTCAAATGTTGAACTAGTTTTATCCATGCTTCAGCACTAACTGCCTTTGATCATTTATAGTCAGGCACAGCAGATCTTATGTCTTATTTATCACTGAATAGCTCTGCTGAATTTCACAAATGATCTTTCTATAGAAGCCTTGTGGCCTAATAGGCTCGTACCGTAGCATAGAAATTGTGCTAGTAATGTTGCCCTGAACCACCTTCCAAACTCCAAATGAATACATAATCTCAAACTTATTTCAGCTCAAAGATCTGTTGACTGAATTGCAGACCAGACTTGATGGCTCATATTCAGAGGCCATCAGGCAGAATGAGGAGCTGAATTTGGTAAGAGCTGCTCACCCTCTAGCTAGAGCTCCTTTTGGAACCTGTCAATATTGCACTTAGCAGTGGCTCTACACTTAATGCCACAGGACGGGGTTCTCTGTCTTCTGCAGCTGTGGGTCATCATCCATAACTTCAGGGAACATGCTTTTTTACCCTAAACTTTACAGACTTTGACAGAATGTGACTTTATAGAAGAACTCTCAGAACCTGAAACATATGTGGGGTGTTTGACTTAGACTTTGTGCTTCTTTAACAGGCGTTCTTTACACTTTCAAGGTAGTAAATTAAGTCTCATCTCATTTTGGCTCCCTCTGTTCTCCTGGCTGCTGTCAACTCTGTGTGGAGTGTAGTCACAGAGAGGAGAAGCTGTGGCAGAGCAGTTACACACAATAACTATATTATCTTGTAATCTCACTCTTTCTGGTGCTTTTAAAATGCATCCTAGTGAGTTACTCGCATTGGTTCAGTCATTTTTAGTCACGTGCACATCAAATTCTCTCAGACCAGGTTTCCAATACGCCTGCAGACATTCTTTAATTAATTGACCGACATCGGCTGATTTGATTAATTTGACATGTCAACGTTCAACCAATCAGTTGACAACTAGCAAAAAGCAGATGTTGTGAATGATGACTTACTTCACACTCACTGATGCAAAACTAACGCTTCTCTCTCCTCACTGGCATTCCACTTTATTTCTCTGCAATTTTCTGGCTTCTAACAAATGACTTAGTGGAACAACATGCACTCCTTATGCAAAAGCCAAAAATATGCTCTTTGTTCATCATCTCCTACTAACTTTCCCAGACACCTAAACTGGACACTGTTATTCCCCTTTAAGCCTTAGACAAATCTCGTTTTATTTCATTGTCTGTCTTGCCCATAATGTCATGTGAGATTTTTCTTCCTGGATATTTTAGCCACCAGTTCAGACTGACAAACGGCATCACCAAAAACGTAGCCTTTGGATTACATTCAATAAGAACCTCCATCAGACACCATCAGGGTTGTCAAGCTTTAGCTGAAAGTGGTTGTTACACTGGTTGTTCGGTTGTGTACACACGGGTCATTTTTTTCTGATGGGTTATCTTTAAAGTGAGTGAGTAAAGAATAAACTAATTGTTTATCTTGGAGTCACTGGAAATATTGCTGCAACAGTGATAACTTTCCAAAATTGTTACTGGTCAATCATGTTGTTAAAAGTATCCTCTAAATGACACCAGTGAATTGTCAGCTGTATTTCCTAAGCGTCATTGCCAAGCTATCTTGTCTTGTTCTGATTCCAGCTGAAAACCCAGCTCACTGAAACTCTGACCAAGCTGGAGGCAGAAGAGAACGAGAGACAAAATGTGGCTGGTGACTTGTATAAGGTAAGAGTGACCTTTTTGTATTTTATTATTGTTGGCATAAGTCCAACAGCGGGCCGCGGTCTTAACTAAGGTGTAACGTTCTGCTTCTTCATTCAGGCCCAGCAGTCTCTTGATCTGATCCAGGGGGAGCTCTCAAAAGTGACAAACACTGATGACCTGATTGATAGCAGCCTGTCATCACAGAAAGTAAGAGGCGTGGGGAAATTTGCTGTAACATTTGTAGTGTATGGCTGTGCACGCATTGTAATTACGTGGTTACGCAGAGCTCTATACCAGACATTCTGCCTGTGACAGGAGGAGATTGACAGGAAGGAGAAAATTACAGCAGGACTAAACCAAACTGTCGGAGAACTGCAGCAGCTGCTACAAGCTGTCAGCCAGCAACTTTCCAAGGCACAGGAAGCGGTAAAGGCCAGTGTGGCATTGCCACCCAGAAAGACAATTTGGAACCAAAGTACTGTGTATAGAAAAATCTGAATATTGTGCATTTATATTTTTTATCTCCAGGAGGCTGACAAGGATCTGGCTAGAGTATAGTAAGAGAAATGGACCTCCAGACCCCATGCAGCCATCTTGACTGCACTTCAGAGACCACCTTTGACCTTTGCTGGCACCCATACCACCATTACACCATACTGTCACACCCAACCAGCCTCCATCACATCATCCGTACCGTAAGCAGCCTCCAATTAACACTGGCTAAGGCGCTGGCAAACCACTCTCTCTCTCTCTCTCTCGGTTGGCCACATGGGAGAAGGCAGAGGTTACTGTTTATTCCAAACACTCTAGTCACTGTACCAAAACACATACTTCTCCGCTCCCACCACATTCCCCACCTTCAACAGCCTTGCCCGGTAATTTTAATTCTAAACTGAAAGATTACATTCAGTTTTAAACTGCGTGGCAACCATTCCTCTGTTTAAAATACCTGTATTTTTCAATTAAAATCCTTTTTGAATACTGCAGTAGTTATTTTTCTTGAGAGGGCAGCGATACAAATTTTAACAACTTTCAACTAAACAAACTTTGGGTTTTCAGTCCTTTGTTTTTTCCTTAACTTAAATATTTGTATTGTTTAAATGTACCAGTTAGGTCCTGCTGAAATACACTATATTGTTGATTTGTTTGCCTCTTGACCAGAAAACTATCACAACCTGTGCATCACATGAATTCATAGCTCCATGTATACCTTGGCTTAGTATTTGGTGTAAGAAGGGAGATCAGCTGGGGTCTCAGCATATTAGAAGGGTCACTACGTGACTAACTATAGAGATAAATGGACATTGTAATCAGGTTTGTACTGCAACTCCAGAAAGAAGTCTGACCCTGGCTGTGAATTGAGGCAAGATCAACAGTGTAGAGATTTTTAATCCTTCTGCAACTACTCTAGGAATAAGCGTCCCATATCATCTGTAATCAACACTCGCTATATTGTTGCTAAGTTCATTAACACTGAGGATTTTGTTCTTTTTGTAACAGGTGATGTTAATAAAAAGGGATGCTTGACAAATCTGTCCGGTGTCCTGTCTTTAGTTTTTTGCCACTGCAATGCTTTGTGCCTACCACATTGGGGCAGCAGAAATCCTGTTTTGAAATTTCAATTATCAAATGTACTTTTCATTTGACAGGTACAAATGAAAAGTACAGTGTTTTTTGTGTGTGCTTGGTAAATCCAAATATTTTACCAGTTTACGTAATAGACATGTTTGACGTGTATTTCTATTTTGGTGTGTTGTATGGCAGTAGACAAGCTGACTGTGCACATTTCGAGTGTGTCTATTTGCATTTGGTGTGCTGTCTAATACTTGTGAACAGGAGACATTTCCTCAGCGTCTGTGTAAAGTTATACGAAATATTTTAATAATGGTGAATTGCAAAAATACATGCCTTGCAGAAATAACCTGCATATCATCAATGGTACCTTGGGACTTGGTTGTATTGCTGGAAACAATACCACCAAGTGTGACAAAGATGCACTTTTGCAGTTACATGACACTGTGGGTGGAAGTGTATAATAAATGCCCTTATAAGGCATTAGGAAAATATGCACACATAAGCTTAGAGGGGTATTTTAATGCTATATACAGGATCTGTGTGATTGGATATGACACAGAAAGTGCTTTTGCGTCATCTTTTGCATGTTGAGAGGTCTTCACAATAACAGAACTGTTGTGCTGGCTGGGGGGTCAGGCCGCAGGCGCGAGCAACATGGGATCAGCACATTTTTCACATTCTCCCACAGTGTCATGCTGCAGTCAGCCGACTGGAGAATCTAACTTTACCATCACATAAACATGCAAACAAGTGGCACTGCAAGTATTTCTTGTGCACATTTCATAGTTTGCAGCTCTAAAATGTTTTTGTGTCATTACATAAAGGAAAGGAAAGTTTTATTATGACACAAAGACTAATAACAAATTGCAGATTTTAACTGATCTCATTTATTAAGGGAAAAGGGCTGCACAAACCCGCCTGGTTCTGTATGTTGTACACCTCCTGAAGCTTCAAAGCAGCCCCAGATCATCACACTACCACAACCATGTATGTCTTCTGGTATGATATTCTTTTATGAAATGCTGTATTAACTGGTACAGTAGAGTAACTGGACACACATTTCCCAAAAAGTTCAACTTTTGTGAGTCAGTTGACCACTGTTCCAGGTTTTCTGTTCTTGAAAGTGCTGTCATGTCATCCTTCGTGAGTAACTGATTAGTGAAAGAAACCTGAGCTAAATCTGCATCATGTACCACTTAATTACAGGCAGTCTCATGATTACCTTTGAAAAGCTGATGGGTAAAGACTACTAAAGAGCATTGAGGAAGTTACTGCTTGGTTTTGCTTTCCTGTGTCATTGTTCACACTGTTAATGTTGATTGCACAATTTAGTTTGTTGCAGTTTCTTGCCTGGAAACATTGGACTCTTCCTCCTAAACATAGATCTGGAATCACACTATGCCAGCGCAACTTCAGCAAAGCAGCCCACTCCCTGCATCTGCTCTCCATCAGTGTGGTATGTGCTAGAGAGCCTTTGATCCTCACCCCTCTCTCAGTACTGTGTGTGTGTGTGTGTGTGTGTGCGCATGCAGGAGGGTGAGAGACAGAGAAAAGACTGTAGTACTATTTTACACAGACAATGCCTAGTCGGTGAAAGCAAAGCAGAAAGAGACAGTGACACAAAAGAGCAGTAAACATTCATTATACCAACAGCTTAAAGGCCAACCCCCCTAGGCCTGTAGTAAAAGGAGCTTGCATCTTGATCCTTGTGCACAACTCCTGAAGGAGTTCACTCCTCTGAGCTATTAATGGGCAAGTATAAGAATGTGCACCTATGAATGGATGAATAAACTAATGTGGAGGTGGGGTCATTTGAGTTGTACTGCTTACAATGGAAAAAATATTTGAATGTTGTATGTTACTGTACTTCAGAATTTCAGTAAATGGGTATGGGGAAGCAAACAACGTCATGGGCCCCATTGACCCCTTCTACCTTTTGTTTTTGTGTCATGTATTATTGCACTTTGAAACTGAACACCGGTTCAAACAAAAGCCCAGAACTGCAGAGGCAATGGGAGCACAGAAGGGTGCTGAAGCAGTGAGGGACCCTCCAGCCATACCATTCTTGTTAAAACAAGAAAGAGGTAGTAAATTGTTTATGAGGCTTCGGAACAAAAGCAGAGAAATGGCACATTCACCTGAAAGGCGTGAGAACAACTGGACACGCAGAATAGTGGAAGGGGTGACACTGAAAACTGAGAAGTTCCTCACATCAGGTGTTGAGATTTGGCAACTCTAGAAAATCTGTGAGTCATTCCCAGAAGGCGCACTTACTAGGCACACTAACCAGTAGAGTAACTATAAGATTTATTTGGAAAACACATTATGATATGACCACGTGATTAATTAAAATGAAAACGATTAAAACTTTAATCTTGATAACAGCAAGGTACAATCAAAACATGCAGTGGTAATGTGAGAATAAAACTTAAAGATAAACAGTGATGTCATTAGATTATGTAATAGATCACGCGCATTCTCCAACTGGAATTAAGACATAATAAAAAAAAAACAAAAGCCACTGAAATGGTCTAGGGATCATCAAAAAACTAAGCAAACATTATTTCACCTCCGTCTGAAGATAATGTTATTGATTTTGTGCTTCCCACTTTAACCAACTTATATTATCATAATATTACGTGATAATAAGACATTTCAGTGAGTCCCGACATGTTTGGACACGGATGATATATCCGGAATGGCAATGTTCAAACCCCTATTCTCGTTAAATACAGGAAACTGGAGTTTCCAAAGTTTCAGAAATACACGCTCCCTTTAAGAATCCCCAGATTGTAGTCTTTGTTTACATAACAGACGGCGCAACCCATGGCCCATTTGAGGTGGGAGAAGAAATCAGTGGCACTGTGCGCTTTACAGTGTGTTTTACTTAAGAATAAATCAAAGGCAATGCATTTTCATCAATCTTAGCACTTAGCAACTTCAAATAACTGTATACAACACAGTTGAGTCAGACGCACATGTTGAAGTACGTGGTTGGTAAGGTCCCCCCCTACAGAAAGTAGAGAGCAGAGAGTGGTACATTCCGGCCCTGCTCCTCGCTGTTTTTGTATCTGCTTCAGAGCGGATTCAACCGCCAAGTAAATTGCGTTTTGTTATGTCACGGTAAAGAAGTTTGAGACGCGTGTACTCCTAGAAAACTGGATGTATTAGGTCACCGAGACGTAGGTCCAACATATGCGACTTGAAATGAGAGCGTGCGGCGTCTTTTGAAGGGAGCCCCTTGATATTTGTGAGCCGTTGTTGTTACTGTAAAGCCAACATTACACAGTGAAGCCAGAAGCCTCATGTTTTCGTCAAGCCAAGAGGAGCACTGCGCCCCGGCCAAAGACCCAGTGAAGTACGGGGAGCTGGTGGTGTTGGGGTAAGTTTACCCGCCGTGGTGTTTGTTTCAAGATCATTTTGCTTTATAGATACGCCCGAGGAAACGTATCACGAGGAAGTTTCTGATGGGGCATTCACACAGCTAACTTAGCTACGCAGCAAAGTTCAAGCCTGAGTAACTTAACTCACTTTTACATGGGCCTAAACTGTATTTTTGTAGCCCAGACATTTTTAAAAAATAACAGATGAGTCCACGCGCTCACGTTACTCCACAAAGCGGACATGTGCGCAGTCAGAAATGTGTAACCTTAACTAGGTTCAGCTTCGTTTGGTGGCGACGTCTCCTTCCCTGATAACCGGGAATAATTACAAATCAGGAAGGCTGCGTTTACACAAACCGATGCCCGCGAAACGGATAGATTTCAGTGGTTTTAGTGGTGAAACCCACTCCCACACTCAGCAGCTCTGACCAGGACGCTCTTTCCAGCCTCAAACCTGGATTCATGGGGTTAAGGAATTCGGAAGTGGGGATGGTCCCCTCCCCCAGCCGCAGGCTTCTTTCTTTTAACAATACTCAATGTAGCTCAAACCTCACAACTTTAAATCTGCATAACGCATAGTTTCTGTAGTCCCGAGTACAGGCAGTAGCAGGCCTGCTGTTCTTATGTGCTATCCCCCAAAGGCCAGATTTGATTTACAGATTATTGTTACAGAGGATGGGTAGAAGTCACACATCTATTTATTTAGTGTGGGCGAAAGAAACATTTCCTTATTTTCTGTTTTGTCTGGTTGCCATGTTCAAGTAAACGTTAGGTTCACATGTTCAAGTCAGGTTGTCACACTAACACTCAAATAGCCTTTTCTCATGCTGGAACCAATATTCCTGTCGGATTGAAGGTGTTGAGGATAAGAATTCAGTCTGCTCAGACATGTATTCGATTGTGTATCTGTTAAATACATAGTGCTTGCTAGTAGAGTTACTAGGCTATAATTGTAACAAAAAGGATTTAGTACTATGGTTTGTGGCCTTGTAAGATAGATAACCACGTAATGTTGCTAATTCTGAAGTCTTAAGATATCTTCATAAAGATACATATTTTCACAAGCGCCGTGCTATTACCTACACACAAGGCACCTTCTGGAGGAGTCTCTTTAAGGCCAGTAAAGATGGAGGACTGATTACAACAAGTAAAACCTGTTTGAGTGATCGTATAGGGCACCTTGTTCTAGTGCAGAGGTAAAAATGTGAATCTGTGCTTTAACTAGGGCTGAATATTCAACTTTATTTAGTTGCAAGCAAATGTTTCACAAACTCGAGGCTAAAATTGACTTTTATTTTTCTGCTAAATTCAAAGTTGGCTTTAAATGACATTCATTGCATTGTATTTCAATCAGAATTTACCATATGAATATTAAGGTTTTTATTAAGCTAAAAAACGATTTCTAAAAGGCTTTTGTAGATGGAACATGTAAGTTTCAGTAGTTTTGGCATTGATACCAAAAGTATCATATGGGCCCTAATCTGTTTATATAATAAGTACAACATGGCTATAGTGGCATTAGTAAACATCCTGTCACTGATGGAAATACTGGCATCGCTTTTTTATGTTGGACCTATTTTATTTTAATGTTTGAATTGGTGCTATGGGACAGGATGGACTGTAAGCATTTATCCCTCTCAACAATCATGTTTATTCTGTTAAACAGTCAAGGGCAGCAGCTGTGGTATTAGTGATTAATGTTTGGCCCGGATTCTATCTCTTCAAAAGGTTATTTTAATGTGAAATGCTCATGTTTAGTTGACTGTGCTGTGGAAATTACATAGGTATAGTGTTTGTTATAGGAAGTTGAAATGTGATGCTTATAAAGGTTAAACACAGAACGTGACTGAGTATGTTTTTTGTCCCTTGCCCTCCACCTACACACTCAACATCATACTGCTTATTATAGGGACAAAAATTGCTGACTGCTTATTACCCCAGGCTGAGCATGTGGCATGTTTGAAGCTGATGCTTTTGTTCTCTCTCCAGACATGAAGACGCATATTTGAATCAGATGTGACGGGTATATAATCACCGACATGACATCACATCCCATTGATAAAACCGATGGTAGACAAGATAGCTGACAGCATGGAACAAAGCTTGTTTGAGCAGCAGTTCCCTCAATGGTTTGTTGTCATGACCGTGGTGGCACTTATCACATGCATGGTTTCCCCCATCTCTGCTTGGGTGGATTGGCTTGGTGGTGGTCTGTGAGGGGCGGCGGTGGCTGGGTGGGTATCCTGAAAATGAAAGGCTAGATTGATCAGGACTCAGCCTTTGCCTCTCCTCAGCTTCCTCTGTCCATTGTGGCAGGGAGACTGGGCCTATTGATTGAACTTTGTACATTTCTTCCTGAAGAATCACGTGGTAAAGGAAGTATAAAAACCAGCTTGGAGATATCTTTCACACAAACTGAAACTAATTGTTGGGATGTGTTGGCTCTTTTGTTTATCCAGGGCGAAGAGTTTTCCTTAACTCTGCATCAGCGTTATGTGTAGGTGGGGCTGGTGTGGAGTCACTGTGTCTTGTGCAAAGTCATATTAGTCAGATGGAATACTTGAGGGCATGGCAGCGTAAGTCAGAGTCAGCTGACTGATGCTTTCCTCATCAACTATGCCATCTGGCTGCCTCTCGTGTAGTAATGATGTACAGTTTAGATTGACCTAATTTAAGCACTAACAGCCCGTAGTCTTACGTTTCAGTATCATCTGACCCCTCTTCCACCTCCCGTGACCTTTTTAAAGCCACTTTGGTTTTTCTGTCTCGCTAATGAGTGTTGTTACAGCTCAGCATATCTGCAAACATTAGCTTTTCTTGTTAGCATAAGAGGTAGGAGGTGCTGTTGGCTCCTTAGTGCAACCCTGGAGGATAGGTGATATGCCAGTCTTCTAATCCCTGCTCCTAAGTCTTGCAAGATAAACCCGCCTGTCTCCGTCTGTCTGGCACAGGTCAAAAGGGAAATGATCACAGTTAGTTGGGGCGTAGCTTTAAAGAGCCTGTCCTAGCTAATGTAATGGTAGTGGTTCCTTGATGACAGAATATTGTTTTTCAATGTAATGATGAATAATAGAAGGCATGTGTGGCATTTCTGACTGAGCCAGGATTATACTCTGCAGCTAGAATACATCATGGCAAAAATGCTAAGCTGCGGATCATCTGATTGTGTGCTGTATGTGAGACATCCAAGCACAGGTATCCAGCACACAGGCCTCTTTAACAAAATAGAAATCTCAACAGGATGTAGGCCTAGCTGCTCATTATTTAGGTGTTGAGTTTCTGGGAATGGTGTATATAGTTAAATTTAAACATTTTTTTAAAGTGATATTTCTCTCTGCCTGATCTACTTCAGGTCAATGTGCCTATGGGCTTTGGTTAATAAACATCATAGAAGCAAATGTACTATTAAATGTTATATGTTTAGATTTGATCATTTTTAACATAAGAGAAGATATTCAACCTTAGACGTAACAGCTGAAGATCGTGGGGGGGTGTAATTTAGGCACTCGAAATTGCAGACAATCATTTATTCTGACATAGGCCCCCTTTTGTCAATACGTTAGTTGTAGTTTTCGGTGCCTAGTCTCGCTCTCAGTGGGTGGCTTGTCCTTCAGGCCAGCTTTGTGCACTGTGCTGACTGGGACCATGTGTTTCTATGCCTGGCCAGCCTTGTGGAGACATGGGACAGGTGGAGTTGCTTGGGTGGGAGGTAAGAAGGAACTGAAGGAGGTTGTTATTGCTACTGCAGCATTTTGTTCAAACAAAGAGCAGAAAATGTCAGATTATGTTAATTCCCTCATGATGTGCCCTGCTATGCAAACGGGAGGCTTTTTTTCATCATTCAAAGTGTCTCTCCTCAGTACACTGTGGTTGCATATGAGCGTGTGACAGAAGGCCTGTATGTTGGATGAAACTAGAGCATGGGGTGTCCCAGCTGTAGGAACCAGCTGGTAGATGGGGAGAAGACCAGTCGTACCGGAAGGGGCATCTTCATTCATAACGAGTAGTCTGGGATATGTGCCTTCCAGCAGACTGAAGGGCACAACTCAAATCTGGTACTGAAAACAGAGAAGCCCCTTAGATGCTTTTCTGGAAGCACCGGGGCTTTGAAAGTGAGATGTCAGAGTATAAAATTCAACCATGAGAGAATGTGTTTCAGTCATGTGAGCCAGTTCTCCGCCCAGACTGCGCGTTCCCAAAGTGATCGCGAACCTGACGTGCATCTTAAAACCTGCTTCTGCCCGAGACACGCAGCAAGAGAACAGTTGCAGTTTACACAGAGCTAGCTCACTGAAATCATAAGCACCAGAGTGCATTATGTAATCGGAGACATTATCCAAGGTAACTCTTAGATTGCTAATAGGGTACTTTAGATTGCCAGTGATGTAATGCATAGCAAAGCTGCTTTTTGAAACATGTGAATGTTTCTAATTCTCTGTTTTTGACTGTAGGAATTGTGCTTGTAAACCTGTGCTTGTAAAGACACTTGGAGTTAGCTGATTAAATGTGTTTGCTTTTTGATTAAAATAAATGTAAACTGTGAATTTGCTGTCCCTTTCCTTCACCCTTCCTATGTGACAGGTACAATGGCTCTCTGCCGAACGGAGATCGGGGTAGACGGAAAAGCAGATTTGCTCTATACAGGAGGACCAAAGCCAATGGTGTTAAGCCAAGCACTGTGCACATCCTTAACACAGCCCAGGCCAACAAGGTACGACGCAGCTCACAACGAGTGATTTCATGAACCGAGTTTTGGTGGGAATCAACAATCGTGTGCTTGTCTTTTGATATATAGTGCAGGACACACCTTCCCAGTTTAATGAGGATATCCAGACCACATAACCTAAAACAAAAGCCTGCAAATGAGTAACTGAACAGGGGAATGGTTTGTAATTTTGTCAATGTGCTTCAGTTGTTGGAATTCATATTGATTGATTTATTAAAGACATCTTGGCTAAATTGCAGGGGAAGTCGACTTATATTGTCAGTCGCTTTGTCAGAGGAGATTTAAAGATTTCAGTAACATGTGGTGCACGCAGTTGTTGTTGGCAGATGTACATGTTGACATTTCCTGTGCGATAACTTTCTAGCTCGGCCTCATAGCTTTTCTTTGCATCAGCGTGTTGGCCAGAAACGGCCCTATCCAGTATAACACGTCTGTCTATGTGCATTCCTGCTTTTCGTTCCCAAGCAAAACTGCTAGACAAGCCGTAGGACCTGCGTACCTCTGCACCTCTTTATGGCCTACATTTCAGGCTTTTGTTGGAAGTTTAGCTCACTGGCCACAGGCCTCCAGGTTCAAGTTACTCTCACCTTGTGGAACTTGACTCCCGATATGTATTTTAGAGGTTTTCTGCAACTGGAGCTTTGTCGTTGCAGAAACTGTGCATCATTCCAGTTGAGTTTTGGCTGATGTTGTGCTGCAGTGATTTATGATATATGCCAAAATGTACCAAGCTGCTCCGCAACTACAAGGTGGCTCTCAGAAAACCACGTCGCATAGGTTTTATGGCATAGTTCAAGTGAGCAAAATGTGCCAGCTGTCCACAGCTAGTCACAGACTGTTTCTGAGATGGGAAGTGCTCTGTGTCTTTCTTCCCTTTTTATCACCGTTCCTCTCTGCCACCCTGTTACCAGGCCTGGGAATAGAATGGTGAACTGAGGAGGAAGTTGTTGCAGCGTAGCCTGACCCTCCACTCCCTGCTGAAGAGACGGGCAAAAATAGCCAGTCCTTAAGAGACAAACATGGTGGCGAGTTTCATTTGAGGAGAGCTTTATTTTTGAATAAGGACACGAGTGAACCAAGCTATTCCCCTTTTTATTCAAATGTCTTTTCCACAGCAGTTACTCAACCTCCTCCCTCATAGCATAACAGTCTCAGAGAAAGGAACTGACAGTGCTGTGTGTCGGAGAAGCTCACGTGTCTGTGCACACTTTGGTGTTCATGACACATAATGAGGAGTTCCCATGGTGCCAATGCCAGCCTCCTATTCAAATCCTGCTCCTGCGCCCTCCTCTCCCCACTTGATCTAATTTACTATATTTATGCCTGTGTGGTTGTTTGTGGTGGTTTCTCTTTAGGGGTTGCTTGCCCATGGTTGTTTATATTTCCTCTTTTTAAGGGAAGGTGTGTGACATTTTGTAGACACGTGGTTGTGAAGGTAAACGTCTTACAGTTTGAGGTGTGTATGAACTTCCAGCTGTTGAACAGGTGCAGCACCATTTGTTTGTAGCAGCACAGTTGAGACAGGACTGCATGTGATAATGACATTTGTCCCCGTCTGTCTCTGGTGTTACAGCAGTGTGAGGCAGCGCTGCTGACCCACTTTTTCCTCTCCCCTTTTCTGTCCTGCTCGTGACAAAAAGGAGGGGGTCTTTAGGAAACAGAATTTGCACATTAGAGCAGGATGATAGTGTCATGTGGGAAAGTGTTGACAGGAGTTGTGCCTGGGTGGCTTTAACTCTCCCTTCCTCACTACAGAGGCATTTCAGCTGGTAGGAAGGCTTGTGTCAAGTAAGGCCAGTGGGCATTTTATAATCATTGGCATGGCAGTGTGACTTTCCACATTCTTCTCTCTTCCTCTTTTGGGAATTCCCACCATAGAGCTTAGATTTTTAGGTAAAAATAATACACAATGTTCAAACACAAATATTATCATTTTGATTTATTTATGTAAATAAAGTGAAAGTAACATTTTCTTTCACCCAGCACTTCAGTACCACACAGTTTAGTAGTTAGATTTCTTCCCCACCTTTGAGTTAAGCAGCGAGGTGATTCTACATTCTACTTCAGCTTTTAAAAGCTATAATTATTTGTATTTTACTATAGTATTGCAGCGTAGTTATGCATAACTGGTTTTTCACTTGTTCCGTTTCAGGCTGTGAACTGTAAAGGCCAACACAGCATCTCGTACACACTGTCCAGGAACCAGACTGTAGTGGTGGAGTACAGCCATGACAAAGACACTGACATGTTTCAGGTAAAAAATTCAACTACAGTATTACCCTTTCTTTCTTAAACTTGACTGAGATTACATGGAGTGATTACATATATTTTCAAATTGCTAATTCTTTATAACGTCACATTTTAAAAGCTGTAACAAAGGAATGTTTGGCAATATGTCTTGGAAAAACTCATCCCCTACAAGGGAACGCACCTTTTCAACTGTTCTGTGTGTAGCATTTATCTGAATACACAGCAAGTGATGACCAGAGGGAAGCTGACACTGCAGATATGTGCTTTACATTGAACCGTTCATTAAATAAAAGCAGAGACACAACAGAGAAGTGGAAACCATTCAAAACATAGTTCACACGTCTGCAGGGAGATGAAACTCCTTCACATTCATGCCGCTGCATTGACAAGAAGCACAATCACAAGAAACCACATAACAATATAGCAGCACATTGATTAATGTCCTGTCTTGTTTTGTAGATTGGGCGTTCCACCGAGACTCCAATAGATTTTGTGGTGACTGACACAATAGCAGGAGGCCAAGAGGGAGAGGAGACTCCCATCACGCAGAGCACCATCTCCCGTTTTGCCTGCCGGGTTGTCTGTGAACGGAACCCCCCCTACACCGCTCGCATTTATGCTGCTGGGTTTGACTCCTCGAAAAACATCTTCCTGGGGGTAATAAAGTGTCAGCGTTTAGAACAGTTTGTGTGTAGTTGATGAAGGCCATTAAAATCATCTTTTGTAGCCAGATAAACAGCAGTTTATTAGTACTGGGAGTGTTGCATCATCATCAACGGTCTGTCTTGCCCATAGGAAAAGGCAGCGAAATGGAAAAATCCCGACGGCCACATGGATGGCCTGACAACCAATGGCGTGCTCGTAATGCACCCAAGGAGTGGGTTTACAGAAGAGTCCAAACCAGGTGTATGGAGAGAGATCTCCGTTTGTGGGGATGTTTACACCCTGAGAGAGACCCGCTCAGCACAGACCCCAGGCAAACTGGTCAGTCTTCATGCTTACAGTGTCGCAGTGATATAATTAAACCATCTCCAGCTTTCTGTTAAACGTTGTTGACTAATGTTTCTGCTTCATCTTCTGCAGGTGGAGAATGAGAGTAATATACTGCAGGACGGTTCCCTGGTGGATCTTTGTGGAGCTACTTTGCTGTGGCGTACAGCAGAAGGCCTCTTTCACACTCCCACCCAAAAGCACCTGGAGGCTCTTAGGCAGGAGATCAATGCAGCGCGGCCCCAGTGTCCCGTAGGTCTCAACACCCTTGCCTTCCCCAGCATGCAACGTAGCCGTGCCCTTTCCTCCCTGGAGGACAAGCAGCCCTGGGTCTACTTAGCATGCGGCCATGTGCACGGTTACCACAACTGGGGACACCGTTCGGAGCAGGAAGCGAACGCTCAGAGAGAGTGTCCCATGTGCCGAGTGGTGGGGCCCTACGTGCCACTGTGGCTGGGCTGTGAACCGGCCTTCTACGTGGACACAGGTGCACCCACACATGCCTTTGTTCCATGTGGACACGTGTGCTCGGAGAAGTCAGTCAAGTACTGGGCGGAGATCCCTCTACCCCATGGCACCCATGCATTTCACGCTGCCTGCCCCTTTTGTGCCACCCAGCTCAGCCTCACTCAGGGCTGCTCCAAGCTAATCTTCCAGGGCCCTGTGGACTGAGTTGAAGGGTCCTGCTCCGGCAAAGAAGATTAAACAGGAATGCCAACATGCTGTGAAACTGTTCAGATTATTTTATGCTTTCTTTTGTTCATGTAAGCCAGCTGTGGAAAGGAGCAAGTTCTGGTCATGTACTGTGGATTCTGTGCAACAGAGAGCCATTACAGATGTTTAGGGCCTCTTGTGGCTGTTTGAATGGCCACTGTGGGATACAGCGATGTGGAGCGCCCTGGACCACAAATGCCTGGCTCCTTCAGAATGAAATATTGTTTCAGCTATCCTGCAAACCAACTGCTCTGAACAGGGCTCCAGCGCCAGGCCGTTTAATCTACAATGCCTGCTGGTTTTCATCAGAGGGCAGTAACGTTAAGGTTGCACAAAGAATTGCTCGTTTTTACTCGTGAACCAGACTCAACCAGATAAGTGAGCAGGTGTGGTTGGTTCTGTTCAAAGAGAAAAAAAGGGGAAGGGTTTATAGCTTACTTCCTGGAGGGGTTAGAGACAGTTTTTAAAGAGCCAGACAGCTGGACTGTTGGCTGGGAGAAAAAACAGGAGTGGACTGACTAACTAGTTAAGTGCTCCCCATAGGCCTCCTGGCCATTCGCTCCTAACGTCAGCTAGGTCATGTAGCTGGAGGTAACTTCCATTTACTGAGAAAACGTGGGATGGAGGTTAGGGGATGTACAGACATTTAATCTAGTGCCTCAAATTCCATTCAACTGTGGGTATATTTTATATTAATGAAAAAGATATTTTGAAGGCAAAAGGAGAGAGAGTTTTACACACAGGTCAGAAAGAAATGACAACCCACATGAATTCTTCTTCACATTTTCCACAGAAAGAGGTATTTTACTACACTGAGGCCCTTGTGCTGTTTTGTAATGCAAATGTTAATATATTTTTCTCCTGGATGAATAATGTGTGAGTGTGAGTGTGTGCACGCACCGGCACGTGCAAACACCCGTGTGAATGTGTGCTTGTGTGGGATAGACTGTGTGGGTGCAATTGGGCTTTTGTTTAAATCGCCCTGCATCATTCACCCCCTCTTGTCCACCACGTAAATGCTACAAGAGAAAACAAACTTTTTTTTTTGTCAGTGGCTCTGCTGTTTAAAGGTATGGGTAATGCCCATTTGCAGTGAAAGACTTTTGGAACTATACGACTATAATGCATCAGAGTAACCATGCTAGCTTGCTATGTCTCTTTCCCACATACGTACTGTATTCTGTCTGCACTGTTCTTAGCTTTATTCCATGCTGGGTCTGATCCAATGATTTCTACACTGTCAAACCTGGACACAGTCTCAGCAGCATCCAGAGATTATACCAAATATAAGAAGGAGCTGTTTTCTCTTGGCCACTCTCTCCAAGCCAAAGTTTTTCCTTTAAACAATCCTAAATACAAACTGCTGCTATGGTGAAATGGTGACAGCTCTGGATTACAGTCAAGGCTGTAGCACACTCCAGCTCCATGAGAATAATCATATAATGACAAACGGTGCCAAATTTGGTTAAGTTCTATTGTGCGTGGATGAGTCAAGTTGTCCAAAACAAAGTAGCAGATGAAGCGAAACTAAAGAATCCGGGACAAATCTGTGCATTCTGTTGTGATGTTTGTCGAACAGACTATGCCCATACGTATCGTGGAGTCAAATGCATTAATTCTGCTGTGAGTGAGCAGTAAAATTCCTAGGTGTTGACAGTTCTATGACTATTACTGCATAAAAATTGATCCATATATGGCTAAGGGGCAAAGCGCCTTGATAAAGGGCCCCTAGATTTCACAAAACAGGATATCCTTTTTTTGTCCCAGAAGAAACATACTGGGCATTCGCAAAATGTATCTGCAGCGTTGTACTTTTCCAATCTCTCGATTTCTTCATATTTTGCGTAACTTCCCTGCAGGGTCATGCACTAAGCCACGTACTGTACAGTAGCATTCTTCTCTAACACTCTCAGTTCAAACACTGTGCCCTTTGCTCAAGACTGTGTTCTGTTAACAGCTGCAGAGTAGCTGCCTCAAACATTCCTCCTTGGTAAACATGGGTGGGGCCATCGGTTCACCGAAGGGCTTGTTCTCAGATTTTTGTCTCTTACAGGAATTCTGTACACAAGTTGTAGAATGCACTGATGCTCCCGATGCCTCCTTTGCAAAGAATAAAATACATTAAAAAAAACCTTGACAACGAGTGACGTGTCTGAATTTACGCTTGATAATTGAGTTAAAATTTTATACTTGAAGGAAATGTTCTGGGACACTGAGACCGAAACGATCCGCTGATTTATGATTTGTTCCTTTTTATTCATCTGCTTCCTTTGAACACCAGCTGTCTCAACTGTATAGTAGTAATGCTCAACCACAGTTACATATGTGTTTCATCATTCCTCTGTATAAGCATTGCTCTTCTATCTTGGTTTCCAAAATTACTCTGAATGTTGATAGCTCTATCAAACACGTTGAATTTGTTTAGATAAGGGAAAATGTTTTCTTGACATTCATTTCAATCACATTCCAGGTCATGTTTTATCTGCCTCATCTTAATATTCACAAATGAAAATGATGGCATTCAACATTTTTTCCTGTTCATTACAGTGTGTAGTTTTCCTCTGAAGCCACAGGAGGGCACTGTTTCCTCAACAATAAAGGTTTTGGCACTATGCCCACCAAACCACTGAGCCATCATATAGGCAAAACAGAAAGCAAAGAAATGTAAGTTTGGTATTTTTCATAACAAACATCAAAGTATGTTTAAATCACAAATGCATCTGCAATGAGAAATTAAATTAACTACTCTGGCATCCCTATGTATGCCTGAAAATCCCATCTATGTGCAACTGTGCTACGGCATGAGGTGAATGTACGACATATAAAATATGTTTAATTAATCAAACTAAACCGCTATTAGATTGATCTCATATTTAACTACAAAAACATACGCATAGCTGTGTGCAATGTTATTTTTTATGTGCATGCCAAAATATTGCATGATGATGATATTTTTTCCATCATTCGCATGTGACTTCATCTCCTCTATAATAACTGCACATGAAAGGGATTTAAATACATAACATGTCAGTTAGGCATTTGGAGAGCAATGGAGCTGCGGGATGCCATGCTTTCTAATTAACATTTCTGCAGTAGATGTGAGATGGGTTCATATGTCTGCGCTCGCCTGTTTTTCTGAATGACAGAAGAGCCACTGAAGGTGACAGCATGCTAATTTTGAGATCATTCGGTGTCTCCCTTGCCTTAAGTAGGGCAGGGGTATGCAAATAAAGTGGAATGTTGCAATATTTTCTCCAGAAACCAGCTTCCTGGATGAGAAAGTAAGGTTCATGTGCTATACTCATGCTGTTTTTTTTTTTTAATAATAGGTCGACACAAACCTCGTTACGCCCGTCATCACCTTTTTGATTTAAATGAACTTCTAATACTTTTTACAGTCAGCAGCATATTTTGCAGCGGCAAAACGTTCCTGTTAAAATGAATTACACACAAATAATAAAAACAGATTGACTGACTAGCACAGGAGTGCACATCTTGTTCCTTTAACGAAGAGTGATCTGAAAAGTTGTGTCCATAGCTTTGGTCTATTTGCTAATGCAATAAGTGAAATATTAAGAGGTGATACAAACGTTCAAGATGTTTTATTTTCATTTAATTCTTACACACCAAGCAGCAGCATAAAATAAATGGCACAAAGGTTCCTGAGAACCATAACAATCACATCACAAGATAACCTGATCTGAGAGACCTGTTCGATAAAAACGGACTATTGATGATCAGCACTGCATTTTCATAGAGATGGAGCAAGCAGTAGAGTAAAGCAATAGAGTCATAGTTCATCAGTTCCTGTAATGCAACACTACTGGCTTCCCCACAACAACGACGGTGTGTTACACTAGTAGTTCCAATGTTGAATTGGTGGCATGCTTCTTTAAGCAGTAATGCGTTTTTTATAAAAATAAAAGCACAGGAACCCAATTTTTTATGTGTTCACCAAGAGGATTAGTGATATAAAATAATAAGCAAATGTATCATGATAAGAGTTTTTCACCTGACAACAGTGAGCAATAGGTTGGAATTGGCCGTGTAGCTGTGACACAGTGGAGGATACCTCCAACTAGCTGCCTTAGTGTGGGTGTTTGTTTCTGCCGTGAGAACTAACATGCAAAATGCCACAGGTGGCTGCGGGCTGTGCGCCAAGCTATAAGCTAAGAAGTTCAAGACTGTAATATTTGTGTAAATGCTGCCGAGGCAAAATTAAAAGCAGATCATCATCTGTAAATAAGAGATAGTGCTCTCCCCCTTGTGTAAGCTGAGTAACAGCACATACACCCCTCAGAAGAAACGCATTTGTCTCTCTAGTTTTTAATATAGTAAACTTGGCAGTCATCATTTTATCTCCAGGCAAATTGGGCTGCTGTGGCACGTGACACATATTGGACGCCGCTGTTACTTCCTCCCTATTTCTGTCTTGTGTTTTTCTTTCTTTTAAGGAGACTGTTTCACTTACCCACTTTCACTAATGTTTGGCATGAACTTGTTTAGTTGTTCTTTATCCAGGCCCAAGACCAAACACACCGCACAGGCCTCGTGCTTTTATTTTAGGCAATTTGTTCTTGTCAAACAAAATCACCAAACTTTTTCCCCCCGTTTTCTCTGCTTTACATTTCAGTAGGCTTTGTCACAGTAACATTACACAATTCAAAGCTGTATGCAGTGCAGTTTGAAGAGGATTACCATTATATCAGGCCTATTTACTATTTCATGTGGCTCTTGACGATACTTTGTACTCAGCCTACCCAGCTTATTACTTTCTCAATGAATAACAAATGAGTTGTCAAATAAAAGGCAAATAAACACAGGCTAAAGTGAAGCTGATTCAAATACTTTATTATAACACATTAGGGGAAAATAGTTTTGGAAAATCAAGCATTAAATTCAAACTTTATTTGAAAGTGTGACAGAGTCTAGCTCAGTGCGCCACTCATGCCCTCGTTTTCTCATCTGCTGTTACATGTGGCGTCTTGCCTACTCACCCAAACAAGGGAACAAATTACTTTAATTATGGAGTAATTGCAGAGTCTTGTGTTAATTAAATCTTTATCAGTTCAAGTAAGTGGATTGCTCCCACATGGAAACCATGCAGAGATGCTCTGTCTAAATTTTCAGTCTGAGACCATCTTTTATTCAGCCTCACCCGATTCCCTCTCTCTCACCCCTGGGTCTCCCACTGAAATGATTGGGATTACCGTCATTTTCAGAAGGGGGTTGTTCTACCAATTCTGTCAGTAGCCAGCTGTTTCTTTAAAATACCATAACAAACATGATAGCACCAGCGTGGGGGAGTGTCCTCCTCTGGAAAATGAGATACAAGATTTATCTGAGGTTCCTGGTGTTTGACAAAATTGAATCCTCTCATTTTAATTGCTCTCGACTAGGTGTGTTGCTCTAGGCAATGGAAAAAGGAGCTCTGTATGTTGTCCCTTGTTCCCTTCAGACTATTATGTTCCATTGTGCAAAATGCCGATTATGATTTGCTTTATCCTTGTCATCTATCTTATTTAGGATCATTTAGGTAGCCACATGTTACAAAGAAACAGCAGTCAGCCCTGTTATTATGTGTGTTTGAGTCCCCTGCTTCTTGTAATGAGAACAGGATCACAGACAGAAATTAATCTCTCTGAAGACTTATTCACTGGTTCAAGGCCTCACTACATGCACTTTTTATATAAATTGTTTTGTTGACTTGTGCGCGCCTAGCATTTAATCCCATGTTTGGAATATTAATACACTTGTCTTGCAGTTTTTTCAATAGTTTTTAGCCATGGAGTAACTTGGTAAGTAGCGGTGTCACACTATCACATTACCTGTCTACTTTTACACACTTTTTCTGTGTCTGCTTCAGAATTGCACCAATGAAAAACATAAAAGACTTTTGATCTTTTAACATCTACAGTGTGTGAATTTTGGCTTGTGGACACTCTCGGCAAACAAATGCTTAGCAGTGACAGTGTTTATGGGGTGATGAATGGGTGTAATATGGTTGTAAAGCAGATTCAAAAGGGCTTAACAGGATTACACCTCATTTCAAGGATGCTTAAGGTAAGATTAAAACAGATATGTGGTAAGTGTGGAAATACAAAATCAAATAGATACAATTTAGCTCAGTAGTCGCGTATGCTACTTTCTCATGCATGGCTGCACTAAGGTAAGAAAAATAAAATCAGTGGGATCATTTTAAGAGAAGATGCAGATTGTCACTGTGAAAAGTACTCACACACACACACACACACACACACACACACTTCAAACAACAGTTTTGCTCTGTTGGTCCATCACAATTCACCATTAATGCCCTTCCTTATCTCATACAAATCCCCAGAGCTGAAACATTAGAACTCTCTAATCACACACACTGCTGTATGTGTGTGTGCGTGTGTACGTGCACTTTAGCACCACTCACACACACACACACGCAAACTCACACACTTCACATACAGCCTGAAAAGATAATGAATTTAATACCACTGCTATTACAGTCAACTAATGTTTGCTAATAGCTTGGTGCCATATGGAACGTGGGGCAACCATGTGGGTAATTCCTCTCTTTGGACAAGCTGTCAATAAAAAGGCCTTGCATTTTCTGTATGCGCGGGGCAGAGGGGGGAGGCTTGGAGGATGTTCTTAATCCAGCAGACTCTAATGATTCCTGTGTGCCTCGAATATAGGAGCTACAGGCCTGCGTGAATGTGTCTGCAGCTGTGTTTTATCTTATCAAGCTGAAATATGTGTCCATATTAGAGCTCCATTGAACGTTTGTGCATATTCTGTTCAGTTTGGCTGTGCGTAAGACTTTGGTTTTCTATGTGGCTGGGTATAATGAAAGTGGTGGTTTTAGAGAGAAGAATTTATGACGTGCTTGTTTGCCCCCCCCCCTCCCAACCTCCCTCCGCCCCACCAAATTCACTCCATCTCCTCCCCAGCTCCCTCTGCCAGCACTGCAGCCCAGCGGATAACCAAGCGTGGATTAGCAGTGACATCACACTGAAGAGATGGCTCAGCCCGAGAGTGTGGGGAAGGGTGAGTGTTTGGGTGCGCGTGTGTCAGATGGGTGTGAGTGTTATGTGTGTGTTCAAGACTGATTAGACTGTGAGGGTGGTGGTGAGAGGGAAGCAAGGATTAGAGAGTCATCTGAGAGTTGGCTAGGTGCTGACACCACTCCACCTCACCAAGGGCTCAATTTACTGAGGGATCAGACTCATTTATGGTGGGTTGGGATTATTATCAGTTCAATAGGGCAATTTCTTTATTACAGTCACCCTTCAACCTGTAAAATATGGACACTTGTGAACATTTACGGGTGCATATATCTTGTTTCGGTTATAATCTAGTGCTGTTACGCTTCAGTTAATTGTGCATTAGCAGCAAGTATAGCAAGCTGTACTAAGATAATGTTTAAATGAGGTGATCTCTCCTATAATACGGGGCTGAAACAACATTTTGAGAAGACAATTAAAATGTTTTTTGTTTTTAGGAACATTTTTAGGACTTACATCTGTCAGACAAAGCCAACTATAGCAATTTACTTCTTGGGTGTTTTAAGAGGGATACGGTTACTGTGATGTGGGACATCTGATAAGAAAACCCTGTTTGAGTTTGGGTTTACGTTAAATGTCAACATCCTTAAGCTGACCCTCTGGTGCGAACAACTTGTAATGCATGGAGCCTCGCTCACCTGATTATGGTTATAGCTGAAAACAAAACAATAGTGAAGACAATGACATACACATACATACATATATATGGAGGCTGTACCCGTGAGTCAGGTTTGAAACATTCAGAAATAACTTATAGACACACACAGGACACCACCTTTCCTTTCTTCTGGACATGAGGTGTGAACAAATTAATAACTTTGATTTATAACCAATATGGGAAATAATTAAAATAACATAACAAGGTTCATTTAGTGGCCGCTTCCAAGCTTTTGCACATCACACAATAATATAAAGCAAAAATCCAAACAAACGACATCCGGAAACTTAAGCACAGGCCTATGTGTTTATCCCTATTTTAGTTGGATTCACACAGAATTGGTAACGCTTTGATATGAAATGCAGGTTGTAGGAGCAGCCCTATAGTCCTGATGGGAGAACAGGACAGTCCCCGGTGCTGGTACAACTTTCTGTCTTTGAATAGCGCTCTCCGTAGTATCGCGAGCTTTGTTCGTCGGCGTGAAATAAGGGTAGCTACCTCCCGGGAACACAAACGTCCCATTTCTGTTGTCAACCCGCCAAAAACAAAACCACAAAGCTAAAGTGTTCACTCCGTCCTATACTAACGTCATTTAAACTGTAGCCTGGCGTCTGTGTGCTTTACACGGAGTACTGTTTACCGTCGTTAGCGCTCTAAATATACGAATGCTAGTTTCGTTAGCTGGCTAGCTAGTCGCCAGTAGCTAGCAATTGTTTGAAAACTACACGTGTTTTTCCAGATACAGAGATGGCTGCGAGGCGGAGGGAAAGCTGGATGCTGACCGGCGCTTTGGTTGCTTGTATTACCGCCCTGTATGTGCCCAGTGTGCAGAGAACCGTGCCCGGTGGAGACTCAGGTTGGTGCTAATCGGCTAGCCATGGTTAAATGCTCCTGTGGTCATGTGGGTTTGTTGTGTTGCTGGGCAGCCAATCGTGTGATGTCTTCTTCATGTTATAATAATAATACTTACATACTCGTGGTGCTGCAAAAAGACAAGGAAAACCCCAAACATGACGAATCCACTAGCCATAATTTACGAGTCATTGGATGATTGAAAAGACAGCTACATAATAAATTTACCCAGCAATCAAGGAAAATTCCTGGATGTTGAACACAATGTATTGTAAAATCGGCCTGTAGACTAATTAGCCTAATTTCAGATTATACCCTTTAATGAAGGCAAATGCAACACACTTCGGATGAAATAATGAGGAAGACATGGTGCTTGGAACAGTGATCAAATGTCCATAAAACATCCTCATGCAATGAAATGTCATAAGTTGTATTGATATATTTATTATTATTTTTGTGTTATGTTTATTTTTATGTAGATATTGTTTTTAGAAAGAATTCAACAATCTGTTTAACGATGATGACTCTAAAGGTGATGAGAGTGGTGTTAATAATACTCAAGTGTCTGGACCAGAAACAACATTTTACCCAAAGCATTAACATGAATTTAATATTTTAACACTTTACTGAATATTATCATAGATGATTATGGTGATTGTCTTTGGAGCGTTTATGTCAGATTGTTCACTCTTTTCAAAAACTATTTTCTATGGGAGAAGGAGGAAAATAGTTTGTGTTGTTGATAATATTATAACGTCTTCTGCTGGCTTCATTGCCATGATGCATTAAATTCATTGCACTTTCGACTGACTCTGCATTGTTGATAGCTCTAAACTCTAACCTTTTTTTTAAATGTAATATTATGTAAATGTATTCAATCAGTACCTTCCCATTTTTGAAATACAATATTTAAAAGTGATAGTTAGGTACCAAACTTGGAAATGTGGACTTGAGGGCATGAAGACTGCTTGTTAGGTTTGAACTGCTTTGGCATACAGTGTACTGGGGAAAGGAATGCACATTTTGCAGAATGAAAAGTATATGAAAAGCTGTGTGTGAGATGAAGAGAGAGCAGGCAGTGGAAGCACTGAGTAGCCTTGGTGGTTATGCTGGTGTCTAGCAAACGGGGCCTTTGAATAAATGGCCAGCCCCTTCTCCACAGTGTTTAGGGACGGTGCAGGATGCCCGCGCTGATAGTGCCAGCTGAACACCCTTCCAAATTCTCCAGGTCTCCGTCTCTCTGTCCTAATCTCTTTAGGTGTGATGTGCCCTGGAGAGGCTTGAGCGCAGCCCTGCGGGTACGCTGTTGTCTAGGAATGTGGAGTGTGGAAATGATGGGGATTATGGGAAGACTGGTGTGGGTGCCCGTGCTCCACTATCACAAAGACTCTTGGCGCCCGTGTTGCTACCCCGTTGAGTCAATATTTTCCCTTTTTAGTATTGGGGCTGCAGAACATCTTTGTGGCACTGAGATGGAGGTTTTGGCTCCGTATTACTTTGAGTTTCTGTGTTGACTAGTGTAAAAGTGTGCCACTTCTGGGGGAAAATAAGCGAAATTGAGAAACCGATGAGAAAATGTGATGTAAAATGATTGCAGGTAGCTGGCGGCTCATGCCAGGTGAAATGGAGCTATGAAAACATTTAAGCTTTGCAGTTGGAGAAGTTCTGACTTCATGGTCCATTAGACTGATAAGAGTTGGGGCTCCTTATGTGGCAGAAATTTAGGCATCATAATTCACTGTATCAGCAAGGTTGCAAATTATGTGAAGCAGCCAGTGCATCTGAAATAGAGCCGCTCTGTTCTATAATGGTCGGTACTACATCATGGCCCAGGTTCTTGTTCTGCAGAAGTTTTTCTTTGTTTATTTTGAGGGTGGAAAAGCACTTAAATTTATATGCATTTAAAATAACCAGCTATGTTCTGTTCCTATGTTTTTTAATTACAATAATAAAATAGATCAATTAATTTCAAATATTATTTTAATTTTAACTTCTTTTTAAAAAAAAATAACTATCTACCTTTTTACCCATAGTTTGTAATGTATTTATAATGTATTTGTTTAATAGGCATCCTGCATCGCTTGCATGCTGGTGTAGCTGTAGGCTTATTTTCCTGTCAGTGTTCATGCAGGAAACAAGGTCACAGTTTCTTTGACTGTACTGGAGGGAGAACATTACTTCCCAGTACCACTAGAGGGAGCTGTCTTGAGTGCAAACATTTATCAATGTCATTTAATCTGAACCAAATTTCAATTTTCATGAGTGGGAGATGCAAACATTGAGTGAGAAATCAGTATAATTTGAAACACTCTGGGTGTATTCTGGCACAAATGGGTTTGTGCCCAGATACATTAAAGCTTCCTCAAATGGCTTTTAGGGGTTTTCTTTTCACTGTGTGTGCTGCGCCTCACACAGAGCCTGTCACAAAATTGTGCAACCAGCTCATATTTCTACAGCTTACCTCAATTTGTGACTGTCACTACTGTGTTACCTTTCTGTTTGTGCCCAACGGACTAAACAAGACATTGAGACATAAGGAGTGTGGAGCGGGCGAGGGCCACGTGGAGCGCCAGAAGAAAGAGGACGGGGAAGGACCCCGGTGCACGAAATGCACAGGGAGGATGGGGCTGGAAGCATTATTCTCATCAGCATATGTGTGTCTTTGTGTGACAGAGCATTGAGAGAGAGAGAGACTCTAATGTGTTGTGTGCGCATGTTTATATCTGTGTGTATGTGGTGAAGAACGGGAGGGAGGCATCGGGGGAGCAGTGAGAGATGAAGAGAATGAGCGTGCCGCTTAGGAAATGTCACACTGGGAAGATTTGCAGGTTTTGATCCTAGCAAATTAATGCAAAACCCCAGTGCAAGTATTTGATTTGGGAAAACTTTGGGAGCAGACTTGTCTCTTAATAATAATTATTGGGTTTACATTAATTTCCTCCCCTATTCTCTTCCACAGGAGAGCTGATCACCACTGCTTGTGAGCTGGGGGTAAGTATTAGCTGTATTGTTTAATCAATTCACTCATTAACTCTTATAAGCATTAAGGAAGTTTAATTAAGCATGGGCAGAAAGCAGATTAATTTACTTTCAGTCCACAGGTTTTTTTCCTTCTTTTCTGTACACTTATTTTACTAAGTTGCAAGTAGAGAATGCTATAATTTGCAACCCGTTTTTCAAATCCAATTAAAGTCAATGGTAAGGCGATGGCTTTTGTAGGCTTTGCCTTATGTACGGTATAAGGCTTATTATATCCACCCCTCTTTTTTGTGTGTGTGTGTAAGCCGCGAAGAATGAACTAAATCGGGTTAACAGTTATAATAAGTTTTATTATTTAATAAAGTTTATTACGCCGCTGTGATCCTTTTAGGGAGGCTGTGTCGGTGTCACTATGCCAGTAATCCTGCCGTTAGTGCTGCAGTCCGTGTGGCCTGCCTGTCTGCCTTTCAGGCCTCCCCAGGGCCTTGCAGGCCGTCCCTGGGCCTCCAGCTGCTGCCCCCCCTCGTCTGATCCCACAGGGAGCCAAGGAAAGGCTCCCTGTGGCCTTTGTCCCTCAGCTGTCCTGTAGCTGCACGTTTGTCCACTCCTGTCTGCCACAGAATCCCTCGTCAGCGCGCTCATGTTGTCATTGTGCACTTACCTGTAATTTAATAGTACCCTTTAATTCACCAAACTATCTGTTCGCTGTCATTTCTTTCTTTTTTCTCCTTTAATTGTTCTCTTTTGCTTTTTGTCCTCTCCTGACCTATATGTTTCATCCCCAATGCCTTCCTCAGATTTTCCTAAAGCTGTTCCTCAATGTAACTAAAGAGTCTTTGCTGTGTTTGACATGACCTGTGAGACAGTCACACTCACCTTTCAGCTCTGTGTTCATTTGAAGAAGCTGCCCCTTCCGTCTCCCCACATGGCTCATGTTATCTGTGAAAGGGAATGAGTCTGTGTTTAATGACTGAGCCCTTATCTGGGTGGAGGAGACTTAGCGACTAATTGCTGTGATTGCTGAGATCCCCCAGGCGAGGATGACTGTGGCTTTGAGGTGGTTTAGGGGCCAGGGATGGCGAGCACCACGTTCTCTACCATTGGCCCCAGAGAGCTATTCTGTCCTTGGGAAGAGGCCAGAGGAAAAGAAGTGAGAAGGGGGGAGGAAGATGGAGAGAAGAGGGCTCTGGTATCATAACAGTTTGTTCTTCAGCCAGACCAGTCATGAGTGGCAAACTTGAACTTCTAAAATACCACATTTTTAACACCATCTGGATCAGTCCTTATGTGCGGTGACCTCTTATATTCCTAATATTAAAAAATCATATGTATATTATTCGCATATCTCTTTATTTTAAAACAAAGTGCATTATGTGCACCTACATCATCTCAGCCTTCTGCGTGTTCTGGCACATTTGGAATGTTTTTTAAAAATTAAACAACATTCCAATTATATTAGTCACATACATAGTTAAACAGTGTAACTAGCACTGGGCAGCTACAGGAGAGCTAGTGCTGAGTGTCTTACTCAAGGACACACCTGGCATGGGGGAAGGGCTGGGTGCTGCAGCTGGGAATTGAACCTGCGACCTTCTGCCTCTCAGCGTCATGCCTTAACCCACTGAGCTACCAGGCTGCCGTTTTTTGTGTTGTCTGAATTTGTTTGCCATTCTGTATCTGGACTTGAATCTCCGACTTTGTCATTGTTTATTTAGGTGGCACACCCTCCAGGATACCCTCTCTTCACCCTGCTAGCTCACCTGGCTCTGTGTCTTCTGCCCTCACTCTCTCCAGCCCACAGTGTTAACTTGATGAGCAGCCTGCTTGGTGCTGCAGCTTGTGGTGCCCTCTGCCTTACTGTCTGCAGGTAGGCACAATGAATTATGCTGTAATAATCCCGTGTTGTCTCCAGCTATGTGTTGTTCTATTTAAATGAAATAGAAAGCTTTTAGTTTCTCTTTCTGATTTAGTTCTGTACTAGATAACTCAGACTTGTGTGTTGAGCTGAGATTTTTTGAAAGTCTTCTCCCTTCACTAGAGGAATATTATAATGAACACACATTGGAATTTGTATAGTATAAGTAGTAGTATAAAAGTCAAATACTCAGGAAAATGAGTGATATATAGAAGACATTTTAATGGAGGGGGTGTTTGAACATTCCCCTACTGACTTTTTGCATCTTGATGTTGTCTGTGACAGAGAGTGGTATTTCTGGTTTTCTGACTGACTGGCAGTGGCATTCCTGATCCTCTTTCAGTATTCAGGAGCACAGCCTAGCCACCCTCCTCACTCCCACCACCCTGCCCTGCCTATTTACACATCAGCCACCCGTTGTGAGTGTGCGTGTGTGTGTATGTATATCATAATTATCGTACCCTCCAAACCACACCCGACTCCCCTGTTCTCCTGTCTCCCACTCCTCAGCATGCTCCCAATCCTGACATGGCACGATTTCTAATCTCCCCCTTCTTGCCTCCTGGGTCTGAGGGGAACAGGATCACTAACACTGCTCCTCCCTCTCCCCTCTCTTCTAACATCTCCTTCCTAGCTCAGTTTTGGGCGTAGTTACGGTGCCTGTATTGAGATCTACCAACCTGCAGTTTTGCCTGCTGCTGACCCCATCATGTAAGGAGTATTTTACCCATTCCCCTTTGTGTGTGTGTGTGTTTATCTCGCCTAGTTGGCTACCTTACATCACCAGTTTGCTGATCTTAGTATTTTTCCACATTGCATTGTTGCCTTGCAGCTTAGTGTCAACATTTTTCCTTTTTGTTACTATTTATGCGTACTGGGGCATTTCCAAGTATGTTCTTCTAATTTACTGCAGAATGGCAATTGTTGAATATGATGTAATGTCTTGTTGCTGTACAGCGTCTTGGTGCAGGCTGCAGGCTGAGTCAGTGTTAGTGTGTGTGTTCTTTCTGTGTGCTAGGCCAGTGTCTTCCAGTGGGCAGGCGGTCCAGACTATATCCGTGTACAAGTTCAGCCCTGCTGGAGTAGGGCAGGGGCCGAGAAGGAAGGGCAACCCGCAACCAACCTGGTCTAAATGTGTGTTATGTGTGAAATAGGTGAATAAGTGTGTGAAAGTGTAAGCACTTTGAGTACCAATAGGGTAGAAAAGCACTATATAAGTGCAGACCACTTATAATATTAATGCAGTCTGGGCAATATTTAGCTCCCAGTATGCATGTTAACTGCAGCCATGTTTGTAATCCCTGGGGATTTAGATCTAATTTTGGATTATGGTCAGGTAAGAAGTCAACTCCAAGCCCCAACTAGGGCTGATTGGTAGTGAGGAAAGCAGCCAGAGAACACAGTCACACCATATAAGCTCTTAAGTATGAACATATAATCTATGCTTTCAATTTGAAAAATAAGCATAAAAGGTTTTAGTCGTTATCTGTTCGGGGCCTAGTTTGGGATGAGCCTGTGGCTGTGGTTCAGCTGGCAGACTCTGTCTTGTGATGAGTTACTGCAGAGGGCAAAAGATGGGGAGGAAGAGAAGAGGTAAAAGGTTTCTGGATGGTCAAGACCTCCCCCGTAGTTCTGGCATGGAGGGCGTTGGGTGCTTTGGCCATACCCAAAAAATTGGCATAGATGTGATGCCACAGCCCTGCGGGGACTCTCTGGCCGGGCCTTTCCCTCAGATGAAATGCCAGAGTTGACACCCGTTCATACCTGCTTTGTCCTTGCCGTGACACCAGTTTGCTTTGTCTTTTCCCAACATAAAAATGAAATGTCTTTTGTTATTTTTGTCCCTTTGAGGTCCCTTCATAAACTTTTTATCTTGCCTTTTATTGCATCAGCTGAGAAGTAGATTTCCTCTCTCCAAACAAAACCTTTCCTTTGTGTGATTATTTTTAGACGGCAAAATATACTGAAGTTAATATGGGTACTTGGCAGTTTCTCTCAAATAGTAAATTGTAAGACCTTAAAATTCATCTGGAATATACCCAACATAGAAAGCCTTTGATGTATCAATTTAAATTAGTCGGCCAGATTGCCATGTTTAATGTGGGGGAATGTAAGTTGATATGCTTGGAAGCCAATTCTCTCTCTTGCATAAGTTTAAATGCAGCACTTAGCTTCCCTTTGATTTGTCAATTACGGTTCTCTTGGCTTGATCATATAGTTTGATCGCCAAATTGCACGTCTTGTTCTGTTTTCACACCACGGCCTGACAAGCCTTTGAGGATGCTGGACGGAGTGATGATTACTATTGATTGCACTTGGAGGTTCAGAGAGAGAATCGCTCGGGCCGCGGAATGCGAAAGGCCTCAGCCATGAGTCTCTAGAGGAATGCACCCTTCATAGAGGGATAATCCAGACAGCTCTGTAGTCTGCGCTCTCTCGTTTCACAGTTTATCTTCTAAAGCTGCTCTGAATCTATGCTACCTGAGAGGAATCTCTCTCCATCCCGGAGCTTATCCTGAGAAAGGAAGTGCAGACATGTTGGTGTGCTGACAGCCATCAGAGCAGAAAAAAACAACCTCGTAACTCTCAGTCATCAGCACTTTTTGTTTGATCACATCATTACGTAACAGGACTATTGAAGCACACCAAATGTGTCTGGCCTCCCGTTTCCCTGGCGGATTTCAGAAGGAATTGCACACCTGCGAGAGGCTCCCCTGCACAGAGCTGGCCCATGTGGCACAGATGATACCTCAGTGGACTGAAGTGTGGGCATGGTGCCATCCCCTGCCTTGAGCTGTGTCCCCAACTCCTTATAAGGACCGCCACCATATGGTCCTGATGGCGTGTTCACTTCTAGCTCAGGTGGGTTGTTTTTCTACAGGACTGGAGTTGCTTGCGTCTTATGCTGTGATGTAAGGAGCAGTTTTTTTTTTAGTTTGTACAATGTCCCTTTTTTATTTTACAGTGTAACTTGTGATGCCTTGGAAACAGCTGAATAGAGTTGTTTTGTTGGATTGTGTTCACTTTCTCTGTAGGTAGCAGCGTTGGCCCTCCCCCCCACATCTGCTATGGTCAGATACACCCCATGTGGTAATAGGCAATCCACCCATTTTTGATTTCTAATGAAAACGCAGAAGTCAATTTTAGGTCTGTCTGTATAAAAAGCTCTGGTCTCTGGACCTTTTGTTCAATTTCTTAAGTATCTCATGCGTCATATTGTAGTCCAACAGACCTCCTATACTCCCACATTGTCAGCATGACCAATGGTTCCCCCAGGACTCATCCTCTAATACAGTTAAACAGATGTCTAATGAAGATGTTATTTCCTCATTACTGGCTACGGCATGGGGATAGAGAGGAGGAGGGAGGAGGGCTAGATAGACAGCAGAATACTGTACTGGTTTAATATTCCTTTCGCCCGTGGGCCCGAGATTGTGTCTGCCTCGGACGTCAATATTACATTCCTCACCCACCACAGGCAGTCTTAATAAGGCACCAGGCACAGAGACGGATCAGACTCGGCAATTACAATTCACCCAGAATTAGTTAATGGAATCTATACAGCAACATTTATGTATCAGTGGTGTGTGCCTAATGACTCTGTTGGAAAAAACAGCAATAAAATGGCATTCAGCGAATTGCATAAACACTGGGTTTTTGTAAATTGTTTTTTCCCCTCTTCCTGTAATTTTTTGTGTTGGGTGAAGATTAAAATGGCATTCTGGGAGAAATTGCCATGTCAGTAGCTGCATTGTTTGAGCAGAATTGTGGTGATTAATTTTACATGCACTTGGAGCACTGGAGTGCTCTCGTGGAGGAGGGCTGAGGCTCTGCTGAGCGGCAGAGCTGGGACACTTATTTACCTTCCTCTCTGTGCAGGCAGGAAGTCTCCTTCTCACAACACACTGTATGGGCAGTATATAAATAAATATATATTTTTTAAGTTAGAGTAAATTGTTATGGCTGGAAAATATTGAAAAATATAGTAATATTTTAAATCTTCTGACTATTTTTGATAATGTGACACAACATTATTATGCCAGGTACTTTTGGTATATTAGGGAGCAACATCCAAACAATAATTGATCGATTTCATTATATGATGTCTATAATGAAATCAATAATGTAAATAAATATAATCTATATAATTATATTAGTTTTTTAACAATATGGATTACAAAACGGTGCATTTATACACGTGCTATTAGTTGTATTCCACTTTTCGCACAGTTGCGTTTTCGTTAAACACTCTCTGCATCTCTGTTAAAGTCTTATGTATGTATGTATGCATGTAGTGTAGGCATTCAGCTGAAACATTTTACCCTGCAAACCCAAGCTAGATTTCTAAATACGTTCAGTTCTTACAGTTGAATAATACTCTGTGTCATGACTAAATAAAATTTCATATGCAAAAATTGGTAAATGTTTTGAAAAGAGAAGGTACAATGAACATATTGTAATGTGAGACATTCCCACCAAAAGAGAGAATGATGGCAAACATACTGAAATGTTGCTGAGCACTGGTCTGTACATGTACAAGCTTTAAAATGCTAAAAAACTTTTTAGAAAAATCCAATTTATTGGTCATTGATACATTTTTTTTACATGTTGCAACCAAATGTATTCTCTGCATTTGACCCATCCTTGGGGGGATGAGTCTTGGGGGGGCAGTGAGCAGCCACAGGCGGCGCTCGGGGAGCTAGTACTGAGTGTCTCGCTCAGGGACACACCTGGTATGGGCGACTATGGGCTGGGTGACTCAGCTGGGAATCGATCCCGCTCTTCCTGCATCCCAGCGTCCTGCATTAACCACTGAACTACCAGGCTGCAAATTAATCATTTAATAATCATTCATTTCATATCACCATATTATTTACTATATATCAGATGATACTCAGTTTTAAAAATTCCAAACACTACATCAGACACTTAGCACTGCAGTATAATAGCTACTAAGTACTCTGCCTGGTGTCCTGGCCAGAAGAGAGACCAGGGGTGTGAGCAAGGGCCAGCTGGAAGCCTCAGCCCGCTCTGCTACCTCCTCTCTCGGGTTCTCGGCCCTCTTCAGGAATGTGTGATTCTTTTCCAGCGCTGCTTCCCCAAACCACCACTCGGTTAGAGAACAGTACAGCACTGATCTGCAATGGCACAGCTGTGGTATTGTTTGCTCCCCGGGGTGGTGTGACAGCGGTTCCCTTGGCCAGCTCTATTGTGAAGCCTTATTCAGTGCAGAGTGCTGGTGTAGGCTTTTTGTGTGCCGTTTTAGCACAGACAACTGGTGCTGGCACGTCTCTAGTTCATTCTGTAGAACTAAAGGGGTAAATGATGCAGGTCCCATTTTGACACTTCAAAGTGATTATACTGAGCTTTTGTTGTGTCCTTGAAGGGGACATTTCTCGCCAGATCCTGGTATTATTACCATTTATTATTTTTAATTTACTTTTGAACCTGTGCTCGTCCTCATTTTTCAATTTTAGCATTTCCATTCCAATTTATGTTTGAAGTTTCATTTTCAATTGCAATTTTCTTTTCTAATCACTTACATGTTTCGTTTAAATTCTTGCTTCTTTCGAGGCTTTATGCATAATATTTTCCATTCAGTTAATTACCCGAGTGATGACACAGACGTTTTGGCAGGTTGGATGTCTTCAGGGTTGAATAGTTTCGTTGTCACCCGCATTATTCTTCTGCCACATCTCAAGCAGGCCATTGTCACTGAGCCACAACATTTCAGCACAGCAGCATCTTGCACCGCATTGAGTCATGATAACGGGGAACACGGCCACACTGGTGTCAGAATGTGTCCTGCTTTATCTGCACGCCCTGGGAGCAGCCAGCCTGGAGAATGAGCTGTGGAGAGGCTGACTGGGACCCAGGTGGTCCTGTGCAGACAGACAGGTCATTTACAGCCTGCACTGTACACACATCAGTGGGCTCTTACAGACTGACAAGCTCTAACAGAGAGATTTGTCAGGCACTCTGGGAGAATAAAGAAGTTGAAGAACAGGAATGTGTGTGTGTGTGTGTGTTTCCCTGAATATGTGACAAGTGCTGCTTGGCTATCAGACAGGGCTTCAGAAGCAAGAGCCGAGTTGGTGTAATAACCCCATTTGTGGACCCCCATGACTGTTCAGCACCTTCTGCTACCCCCGAAACAGCCCCCCTGCTAGGTGTATGCCCCGCAGGTTAATTGTCATGCAGGTAGGTAAAATTATAGATGCGGGGGGTCTCTGCACCTCAAAAAGTGCCAACCCCTCAACCCCCCCCTTACATCTTTCCTTCCGAAGTTACAACTAATTCCTCGAGCGGTGCAGTGAGAAAGAAGACGCCTCTATCTCTTAGTAAGACCCACTCCTAGGCACCCCATCAACACAGTTCACCCCCCCTCCTCGCCCAATCCCCCAACTTTAAGTACACACACATACACATTCAGCTGGCCTTAGAATGAATGCAGAGGAAAATTAGTGGAAAGTAAGAGAGAGAAAAGCCAAGAAAAAAGGGGAAGTAGTCAGCAAGCATGAGTTTTTTTCTACCCTCCTCTCACTCTCCCTCTCCTTTTTTTCCTGATTTACCGCGCTTTCCTCAGAAAGCTCCATTGTTCCCCTAGCCTAAGTCTCATCAGGCCTTTTGTGGCTGACTATCACAGCGGCAGGCAGAGAGCTGGAAATGTATAAATGGTATCATGCCTTGTGATTAATGGCGGTGCTTATGAGTCAGGTCTGATAACGGGCCTGCTCTCTACTCAATTTCAGATACCGTTAATGGAATCTGTCTTCTGCGATTGTAATGTGAGAGCGCCTAATTTGCTATGGAGCTTGAAGCTGTCACCGGCAAGGGATTGTGGGGTCATAAGGGACCTGGCAGCCGTTTGGCCTGCAGCTTGTATCTGCGGTGCTGAATAGAGCAGCTCTCTGCCTGTCAGTTAGCTGATAGGCTGATGAGGACTCTAAGCCACTCCACACAATGGTGGAAAGGGCCATACTGCCTGACTTCCCTAATTGTCGAGCCTGCTCATATTTCAGAGCCAGCATGCCGGGGACTGGGCTGCCTCCCCCCACCCCCCCACCCCTCTCTTCTTGAACTTTTTTCTTCCTTTTTCCATATTTCATCCTTCATCCCGCACACTGTCTCACCCTTTTAACGCACACTTTTCTGCGCTATTTTTCCTTTCTTTTCCCCTCTTCCAATCATTTGTCTCCCCTCTCTCTCCTGCTCCGTCTCTCATTTTAGTAAGTGGTGGGTCTTAGCATATGACAGATAATCCCAAGTTTGCTTCAATTACTGCATAGGAGATGGAGACAGTACAGGAGAGGAGGAAGTGGAAAACTTTTGTGCACACAATATATTTAAGAAGCTGAGGATAAAGTGCTATCTCTACCACAGTGGTTTCTGTGCCAGTCTGCTTGAGATCAGCCGGCTGCTAGGGAAGAAATTCTCTTGATATGTGAATTGCCCCAATTTACTGTTTTTCAAGGTCTTGTCCGAGAAACAAATTTGGGTCGTTAGGAGATTATAGTGGGTCTCCAGTTTAGTCTGAAGGTAGTGGTGAATATTAATTTAGTGTGAAGCTGCTGACTTTGTTGTTTTGTTGCCTTTCTTATATTGCTCGCCTTTAAGTGAGGCCAAGTAATACACTAAAAACACTTCACATCAAATAATAGTTTTCCTTATTCCTTTAAGATCAAGATGCCGTAGAGTATATTTAAAGTAACCTCAAGGTTACCCTGGTACCCTTGTATGGAAAGTCAGGAATAAAATGGAAATGTAGATATTTTTTCTCTCACCATCAGGCTGGCAGGTCCTGGTCCTGGGGCAGTACTGGCAGGAGGGCTGTTTGCTGTGTCCAGACTGAGCTGGCAGTGGTCCATGGTGGCAGAGGTGTTTACCCTCAACAACCTTTTTGTTGGTCTGCTCTTCTTGTTGACCACCAGCTTCCACTGTGCTGACAATGCCTCCCAGAGGAAGAAGGTAACTCAGCGCGACACATCCACACCCTCTCGCAGATCTGGCATCCCGGATCTTCATTCCTTAGATACCTTATGTCAAGAAGATTCTAGATTTACTTCACAGCACTGCACTGCTTTGCCCTTATCAGGCAGCACATTGGGGGGCGCTGTGTTGCGGCTTGGGTCTCTGTAACCAACACACGCTGGTGCTGTACATATTGGTCGTCATTCCCTGGGTCCTTTACCGACTCTACTCTCACCGGGTAAGCTCTGGGATTAGTTTAGTTTTGGCACCCGATGTTATAGAAAATAAAGCTAACAGTAATAATAGTTTCTAGTCGAAGACAGTGAGCCAGGGAGCAGTTTCTCTGTTAGAGATAGAGCAGCTGTACGTTATACTAAAAACAAACAAGAGACACTGTGCATCTCATGTGATCTCTACAGGAGCTGTCTTTTTGTGGCCTCGTGTCTCTGGGAGCGAGTTTCCTTGCTGGTTTTCTACCATACCTCTACCTGCCCATGTCATCCTACTTCAACACAGCCCGATGGAGCTGGGGGGATCAGACCACCCTGTCGGGCCTGCTGACCCACCTGCTGAGGGCTGAATATGGCACATTCAGTCTGGTATGCGCTGCTTAGCCCGATATTTTTAAATTTCTTTTATCCAGCATAGAAATGTGTTTAATTGAACTAGTTTTGTATTTGCAGGCAAAAACGGAGAGCGCTGCAAATCTGACTACAATGCTACAGTGAGTTTGTACGGCATTTTCTTTAGCATTTAACATTTCATTTTTTATAAAAAATACATAGTATACACAATTGAAAGTGCTAAACATAACTGGTTTACAGTATTTACTAGTTTTATACTGTACAATCCCAGAGTTTATTCATTGGTCATATTGTTTAAAAGTTTATCACATCGTTTAATGTAATCAGTTTCCTGGAACCCAACTCTGTCTGTGCTGACTTCAAATAGATTGCTTTATCTGACCAAAACCGCAGTAGGCTGTTATGTAGAAAGCAGCAGGAAGAGAAAATGGGCATAAAACATTAGAAAGAACTGGGTGGGTTTGATCATGGAGATCCAGAGATGGAGGTCCTGACCACTTTTTTGCAGTTGTTCTAGTCTTTACACAGGTTTAACAACAGACATATGAATCTGAAAGCCAGAGTCATTTCTGAAGCCCACCTCCCTCTCTGTCTCTCCTTACCCCAGCAGCTTTTGTTCTTCCCATTCCACTCTCCCATCAAAGCAGAACTGAACCTGCTTAGAGGGCCAAATCGCTGTGTTCTGTTTCTCCAGCAGTTTGAAATGATCACTCAGCTCTGGTGTTTAAGCGTGACAAGCTGTGATGACAGACACTGCAATAGAGCTGGAGAAATTGTATTTTTCCACTCCAGCAACGCCACCACTCCCCTCCCCACAATTTTCTCCCCTTCTCCCACCACCGCAGTCATCCCACTCCTGGTATCTTTCTCCAGCTGACGGGATGGGGGTGCATGTGCATCTTAAGACCCCCCACTACCAGCCCCCCTCTGCCAGGCACCCACCCCTTTCTATCACCCCTGCTGCTTTGATGGACAAGCACACCTTCAAGATGGGAAAGAGAGGCGAACATGACAGGCATGTCGTACTGGAGACGTAAACCCACTGGAGAAGCTGACACACACACACACACACATGCTTGTGAGCACATTCACACACAGTGTACATTGGGAGATATAGAGACTCAATAAGCTGTCAAATAGAGATGGGTATTAAGGAAGAGGCAGGAAACTATCTCTTTGCTCTGAGCAAGTGCTCTGTGACTGACAGGCGCTGTGAGGGGAGGATGGGGCAGTGGGGGGTGGATGACACAGTCATTCGTATCTGTCAATCCGATTGAAAGGAGGCGCGCACTGTCCAAAGAATTTGTTTTGATATGGGATGGAGGGCATTTAATAATTGGGATCCTTAAATTCAGCAGGAGTGGGGGTAATTGAGCTTGTCTTCGGTGTCCATCATGTTTGTATGTCTGGTTGCACAGGGCCCAGTTTGACCACTGGCTTACAGACCTGTCCCTTCCTGTTCTGGTGCTTGCAGGAGTAGGTCTGCTGCTTTCCTCGTTGGACAGGTAGGATGAGCAAGACATCAGCATGCAACACACCAAACTCCTTTACACACATCTCAGCAGCCACTTCAACCATAAATCTAATCCCCTGAAGTAAAAGACAGGGAACAAAACCACTGACAAAACGCTGATCTTAGGGAAAAAAAGAATACAAAAACACTAAGGCACCTAACTGTCAAGCTGTCACAACGCTCCACATTCAAGTCAAGAAGGGGTTGATGTTTGTTTTGGAATTTTTTTAAAACTTGTTTGTGTACACAAGTAAATCACTGTTTGTATGTATCTGTACATAGCAGTGTGTGGACATGATCCAGTAATTCATTACAGTGGTGCTTTACAGGGGTTCAGAGGGACCCGATGAAACACTGCAGCTGAGTGGGGCATCACCCTGCTCCCCCTTCTCTGATAAACTTACCACTTACACACACACACAGATGAAAAAGAGAAGAATCATTTGAAATTTTGCCAAAAAGAAAAATACATTTTTGCACTAATCTGGTTTTGAACAAAACAAATTCACCTAAAAAGTACGATTTTATTTTTAAGTACAGTGATTCAAGATTCAAAACACTTTATAAATCCCAGAGGGAAATTGTTTAGCCTTGTTACAGCCGCTCTCAGTTCAGAAAAGATTAGAAACGCGGTTCACCTTTCGCAGTTTTTCGCAGTTCGCAAAATTTTTGTGTGCAATTTTGCATGTTTTATTTTACAGCACATTGTGTTCTGTGTACTGATTTGGCATTTTTCTACAGAAGTTTGAATGTTGAGAGGGCTTAAACAAGAGAAATCAAATAACAAAAGCATGAAACTGTTAAATTTCACCTGTTGCGGGTTATTTTTCGGGTTATTATCGAGGGACCACTGTACTGTTAGTGTGACAGGAAGCTGTGGCCAGCCACTAGGGAACATCAGACATATTGGAAGGAAACCAAAAGTAATTTTCTGTGGCTTGCAAGTGTCTCATCAGGTTCAGCTGATGATTTTTATTTACACAAGGATAACACGTTTTCTTTTTAGGGTATAAGTACATTTTACAGCTGTACTGTAATGAGTTTGTGATTGACTCAGGCTACATTAGAAAATCAGTCATGCACCTCTTAGCTGGCTGGTGTATACATTTGCTCTCGGGTTTGTGATCTCCATTCCTGTGTTAATATTTTAATGGAATTATTCAAAACAAGTATGTTTTTACTGTTTAGACACACAAAATTCTGCATTAGACTAAATATACGGGAATGACAGATCATATAACCATATTTATGAAGAGGTCATTTAAATGTGGACAGTGTTTGTACAGTGAATAACTTATAACTTGGCCTTTCCTAGGACATGTTGCGCAGTGTCCTGGCTGGTGACTGCCATGCTGGCGTTCTACTCACTGTTTTTCGCTTGGAGAGCAAACCTGGACATCAGCAGACCCCTCCTGCTCGGAGTGGTGAGCTACCTACGACTTCATTCTCTTTCAATCACACTGTTTATTATTATTTTCATTCGTCAGTATAACCCTGTTGTCTAATAAGTCCATATCAGAAGAAGCAAACTGCAGGAAACGTGTATGTGTGTTCGTGCATATGCTCACCTTCTACAGGTTGAGCGTTTCTGGCTTCAGAGTGATGCTGCAGTGTGTGTGCTGGCAGGCCTCGGCTTGAGCTGGACTCACACTGAGCTGGAGAGGAGGCTGGGCTATGGGGGCCTGTGGAAGACCACGGGCTGGGTCTTTACCATGGCTCTGCTGACGCATATGGTGCACACCAATCACGAGTGAGCAATGTATTCAGTTATAGTGGCAAATGGGATGCGACAGAATCATTTAGGCGACAACATATTGAGTTTTAAATAAAACAATAACTGTGATATTAGAATTCTTACATTAACATTTAAGGATATTGAGCATAAGGCCCTGCAACACCTGCAGAGTAGGACTTTGTAGTAGGATCTTTGTAGTTCTCTGGAGACATTTACAAACTTTTTCACATATGTAGAAAACAGTGAGACTAAGCATGTCAACCTGGCCCTTAATGTTTCCGTTTAGATCAGTCGGAGACGTGGTACAATGTCATTGCAAGCTCTAGTAACATTTTTGCTGTTTTTGTTTTAGATTTTTCATTTGAGCTCAAACAGCAGATTGTGAGCATGAAACTCATTTTATGAAATTTTACTTTACTGCAGTATTAACGCTGGACGTAAAGCACTTATTTTTAAGTTAAAGTGAATTAAAAACTCCGCTCTTATTCTAGTTTCTTCTAAAATCCTCAGGAATTTTTTTCCTGAGTCAACTTGATTTGTTTCTCCTCCGTGCTTTATACTGCAGGTCTGAACTCCACATGTCAGGTTTTTCTCTGCTCACCCCATGGTAGGGGCTAAAGAGAGGCACGGTTAGCACATAGATTCCACTCACAGAGCTCAGTGTGAGATGTTAGCTGTCCGAGAAGGCAGATTACACCAGCGTAGTGCTGGGGAGTGCCAGACAGCCATCACTGAGTGCCTTTGATCAAGGGGAGAGCATGGCCTGTGCTGTCAGACCCATCACACCTGTCTCCTCACGATTAGCGAGGGAGCCAGAGTGCGCTGCAGAGGGGTAGGGGCGGGGGCACTGACAGCTTACCCTAAGAGCACCTTGAATACATACCTACAAACACTCGCGTACACACAGTGGTAGACAGCACGCACACTTTGGAAGTAAAATGCTGGTAAACACCACTGCTGTGATGACATTGTACTGTATGATGGTGTTTGTGCTGATGATCTCAGGGAGTGCGATCAGAGCAGTAACAGTGTGGTGGAGAGATTCGGCAGGGAGCTTCTGGCTTCTGTTCCAAAAGACTCGATCATCCTGACCAGAGGAGATCTGCCTGGAAACTCCCTGCGATACTTGTACTACTGTGAAGGTGTACAACCTGATGTACGCCTGGTAGACCAGGAGGTTAGAGCTTTAATTGCTCCACTGTCGTTTCTGTGTTGTGTTTAGAAATAGTCACAGTGAAGTGATCTAAATAACAATTGGTTCTTTCTGAACATTATTATATTATTATTATTCTTATTATTATTATTTTATATTGTCATAAAAATAGCTTCAGTTTCTAACAGTTGCCAAGTAACAAAAATAAGATTAGGAAAAGCAGAAAAGAAAGGGATGATCAATCTGGCAAGTGTTTGTACGAAGATTCTCACCAAGTACAGAAATTGTTCGGAGGTTTTAACGGGATTTCTGAGGTGGACACATATTAAATATGTACTGTACATAATAAGTCCATGGATGCACAATAACAATTATTTAACATTACTGTTGAGGGAAGTAAGAAAAGGAATATATCTCTGAACCTCAAATACAGAGTAAAAAACACTAAAATAGATGTCAGTGCTTTAGATGAATTATTCACTGTGGTAATTTACCTGCTTTTCACAGAGATCTCAGAGTTGGTGATTCACTTTCTTATTTGTAGATGATGACATATACTTGGTATGTGGCCAAGCTGGCGAAGCACCACCCTGGGGTCCACTTTCCTGGTCGATGGTGGGACCCGGTTCACCCGGAGGAGAAGGGCACCTTCAGTCTGGGGCAGTTTCTGTCCGTTAACGCACAGTGAGTTGCTGAAGACCAAATAAAGAGATGGTCAAAACAGATAAAAAGAAGCATGTTAAATGGAGGCAGAAATGGGAGGGCAACAGTGGTCCAGACGAACAAGTGGGTGATCTAATGAGGCAGAGATCAGTGGTGTGGTCGGCGCCGCGGTGGGTGCATCGAGAAGATAAGCCCAGAACTGTTGAGGCCATACAAGGAGTTTGATGAACTCCACAAGTCGACTAATCTACTTGATTTTGTTAAACAGCCTCTGGCGGACTCTCTGCTGCTCCCTGCCCTCATCATTCACTCCTCCAGGAGGAATTGAGACCCAGAAACTAGCAGGAGATCTGTTAATACCAAGCCCACCAGGGGGCAGTATTTGCCAGGCCAACATGTCTGTATCTCAGTGGGGCCAAACTGACCTGTGGCTAAAACTAGAAGGTTTTGAGATGTAAGGAAATGTGTGTCTAGATGTGTTTCTGAGTGTCTCCTCGTCAACCGTTCCATGGAGAAGATTGTGGAGCGCGTGCGCGCCTCTTTCTGCTTCGTTTGTTGGTCTCAGTGCTCGTTTGTGTCTCTCTTTCTGCAGGAGGGACATCTTTGCCTGCATTGGGCTGCCTGATGGAGATTCAAGTTGGGAACATAGTTTCACTCGTTGGCCTCTGGGTGTGTGTGACTACTTAGTGCCTGTTCAGAAGCAGTTTCACCCTGAAGCCTGGGCTCATCAAACTCGCAACATCTACAATTGGAGTGAGCCACATAACAGGTGCACACAGAAAATAATTAGTTTGTGTAGCAACCAAATTAAGATAGTTGGGATTTTCTGTGCAGCAATTCATACATTTCCCTAAAGTTCAGCTTGTATTTAATATCTCAGTAAACTTCGGGACCTTTAGTGAAACGTAATTAATGCTATGTGATTAGAAAATGATCTTTAGGAGGAACTAGAAATTCAGTGATAAAATAGAAGATACCCCGAGTTAAGTCACCAACACTTATTTTATCACCAGCAGCATAAAAGATCGACTTGCCCCCTAATTTCTCTGTGGCCTTGAGTCATCCTTCCACAGACTACACACAACTTCCCACACTGAGGTTGTCCTCTGTTCTCCATACTCTGATCTCGCTCTTTGTGACTTCAACCAGAGCAAGACATTAGGCCCTCGGCCATTTGAAATGAGACTGAAGATGAAAAATAATGAGTTTCTTATTGCGTTTTGTCAATAACTGTGTCAAAAGTGGAATTAGTCAAAGCTTCATATTCTGTTGCTGTTGCCAGCAGCCCTTCATTCACTCAGATATCCACGGCTGAATACTGTGACATTATTTCCCGCACCCTCACGACAAGCGTGTCCTCCGATGCCCACAAGCCATATATTAGCTCGGGAACCTTGCTAAAATATTCTTTTGAAGAAGAGGTCAAATGTTTGCCGGTAACAAAGTGAAAAAAGGGAGATGTAGTTTTCCTCCATGTCTAATGTGCCCAGCTGGTGTTGGTGCTCAGACATTGAATGTTTCTGCAGCAAACACTGATGTTCAGTGTATTAAAACCTGCACGCGTGGAACAATATATTCTCATAAACCATAATTTGCAGCGCACAAGCCAGTGCCCGAAGCATTTTAGATAGAGAAACGTTCTTTTCATGTGTTTTTCAACAGTTTTCATCCTACATCCTGGGAGCGCGTTGCTAATGAAGAGATGTGGCAAGCCAGGTGCAGTAAACGTTCATTTGTTTGCTCATAGATGTATACTTCACTATGCAAATAAAAAGCTGCATCACGATGCATGCTAGCTTCCTAGAGCATCTCCATAAACCAGCCTTGTGTGGTAGAGCATCTACGTGTACGTTCTATTTGGTGGTGGCATCTACATAAATCACTCCATTGGAGTGTGCGTCTGAGAGTGTGGATCTGCATGGCTCATCCATCCAGCACTTAGCCCTGAGCCTGCGTGCTTTGTTTCAGGATGAAGACGGCTTTCTTTCTGTTTGACCTGGCAGAAATGATGCAGGGAGAGGGGAAAACTCGCCTGTTTGAGCTTTCTTACACTGTGAGTCTGACCTCAAAATTAATCCAACAATTCAGTCATTTACCATAATGGTTCAGATTAAACAGGGGTGTATATGTGACATATAGATGTTGTTCATGGTATCATCTGCTCTTGTGTTTCTGCGTGTCTCTGTGTGTGTGTGTGTGTGTGTCACTGCTGGGCAGCTGTATAAGGAGATTGTGGAGGCCCACTCAGACTACCCTCCAAACTGGGACAAGAACTTGGCACTGGCCTGTGAGAGGCTGCTCCGCTCTGGTCACCAGGGCTACAGTCCAGAAAGCCTGCTGACCTGCAGTATCCAGCACTTTAGACTCTACTTAAAGAAGGAACCTGCGGATTCCCAGGCCCCCGCCATGCACACGGCCATTACTCACCTGCTCAAAGAGAGAGACAGGTTCTCCCAGCGTCATAGGCAAACCTCGTGACATGAGAGAGACATACGTGAAGCTGGCAAACCCAGATGAAGTGAGAGGCGGCGGAAATAAAATCTCAGCCAATGTGCCTGTTCTCGTAGTTGTTGCTCTAGCAGTTTTGAGTAATGTATTGGTGTTTAGTTAAGACTGTCTTAATGAGTTTGACCAAATTGGACATTGGGGAGTGCTGATGCACTACTGGTTATCTGTAGTTATCCTGTGAAAGATCAGTGTTTACTGTTGTCCAGGGACAAAGCTTGAATTCAAGAAGCCTTGATTGACCCCAATCAAGCTGGGCATGCTCCCCTTAAACGTCCCCCTTCAGCTGCTTCATCATTACATCTCACTCTGTCCTTTTTCTCTCACAGGTTTTAATGTACTGATTATTTTGCCTCAGCCACTGCTCTGCCTCTCTTTTTCTCACATTAGGATGGGAAGGCCGAGATTGGGGGAAACCCAATTTGGGGGCAGAAATGGAGGATTAGAGCGGCTGTATAATCTAGGACAGGCTTGTGCTGGGCCATGCTGTTGCTCCCCACCCACCTACCCTCTACCAATCCATCAGTCTATCTTAGATGGTCCTTCAAATATTTAAAACTAATGGATTCGATGAGTGTTTTTTTCTCTATCTCGCTTCCTTAATAAACAGAGGACTATAATCCCTGATGGATTTAAATGAAATGTAAAATGTCACAATGCCAGGGACCCTTTTAGAGGTGTGTGTGTGTGTGTGTGTGTGTGTGTGTGTGTGTGTGTGTGTGTGTGTGTGTGTGTGTGTGTGTGTGTG
>JAUMHF010000004.1:8897462-8978661 GCA_032359275.1 Microctenopoma steveboyesi
TGTGTGTGTGTGTGTGTGTGTGTGTGTGTGTGTGTGTGTGTGTGTGTGTGTGTGTGTGTGTGTGTGTGTGTGCGCATGCATGCTTGTTGATGTGTGTGAACATGCGTAAATGTCCACCCAGCCCTATGGCAGTCAGAACCACACATAAACAAAGTCAATAAACAGATCGGCACACTGTAAAGCAGAGAGCTTTGCTCATGGTAGAAGCACAAAGTCATGCAAGCTATAGGGACATATGTAGACACGTTAGAAAAATAGATTTTTAGCTCTATATTTGCTGGAAAGTAACATAAGCAAACATAACAAATGAGCCAGGTAGACCTGCCTTTGATATGCTCTCAGGATGTGACGCATCGGTTACATACTGAGCATTGGTTTGTAATGTTAATGAGCCCATGTGCTATGAAATGTGGAATGCGAAGGTCAAACCAGCGTATTGCCACAACCTTTCTAAGACACTGCTGAAGGAGCCCGCTGTTACAGATACCACTAGACACCGAAGGACATCAAGTGCATATGTTGTTTTCCCAGAACATAATCTGACATCTCTGTTCACAGGCCTGCTCAGTGGCTGGATGATGAGATTCAACCTGCTGTACCACAGATAGTTTGGTTTGTGTTTAAATAAAAGAGGAAGGTTCCAATATTTTCTACAGATGAAACTATTTCAATAAAGATTTGGGTTATTTGAATACATTTTGGGCACTTCTCTTTTTTTGCAAAGTACCAGATAACAAACATCGATAAAATGTGAGCAAATTAAGATGCACACTATTAAATGTTCATTTCATGTGCATACTAATGTGTGTTTTCATGTTTACATCGCTGTCACCTCTTGCCTGATTCCCTCTTGTTATTTTTACTTTACTTTTTTCCTGTCATCCCTGTCTTGCCTCTCATCCCCTCTCACCCTGTATTTCCCTAACCCTTCTGTTCCTCTCATCTCCCCTGTCTCTGAGAGTCAGTTGCCCACCCTAAATCAGCAAGCTGCCGAGGATTGTGGGAACCCATGGAATCGCCGTGACCAGGGATGCAGGCAGGGTGCCACGGCAACGCTGGAATGTGGGGCGTCTGAGGAGATAAGAGCTGTGAGCCCAGCCAGGGAGAGGGGAGGGATGTTGCAAGAGAGGAGCGAGGGGGGGGGAGGAGGACAAGGCAGAATGAGGAGGGTGAGACGGAAACAGGGAGAACAGCAAGTCTGTGAATGGAGAGACAGAAACACAACACCATAAACAGCCCAGAAAGCGAGACAGAGAAAGAGGGGCGGGGGACTTAGGGGGCACACACTAGAGATGGGAAGCCAGCCTTATTCCTCTTTGCATTTCATTTACATCCCTGGCCGTATCGACCAATCGGATTGGGAGCAAAGCCCAGGGCTTAGGAGGGGAATAAAAAGACAAAATGCCTTTGCTGCTCTCATCCCTCACTGATAATACCCCTTCTGTTTTTCTTTTCTCTTTTTCTCCCGTCTATAAGTAGATACTGTCCGAAATGCCAGTGGAAAAGCGACACCTCCGCTTGCTGTGTATCTCAGATAGACTGAGCGGGAGCAGTGGCTGAAAAGACAGCTTTAGCAACTGGGCCTATCTCTTCTCCTCTCTGGCTGGATGGAAGCTTGGTGTGAAGGGAGGCGGAGGGCCGGGGTGTGTTGGTTAGTGTTTTGGAAGAGAATAGAGGGTGTGAGAGGCATGATATACTGAGCTGGCCACAGATTTTGCAGAATCTTACACTCTGAAAAACTTTGCCTGCAGATCCCTTTCTTAAGCATGGGAAACCTATTTCAAGGATGTTTACCAGGTGCCACCCATTTCTGTGGTCGCCAGTGCCTTCTACTAAAGTACATTACATATTTTTAGTTTGGGATTATTGTTATTCTTCCATACAAAGTTGCAAGTTTATCTTAAACTGCAACTCGTGTCAGGTGTTTAGAAGTCCACACTGAGAACAATATTCCGTAACAAGAACAATCTGTAGTGTACGTAAAGCTATTGTTATTTAGGATACATTAAAATAATTGTGTATTGGGTCGGATTAGCGTCAGTCTGTGTTGACACCACGCCATGATTGACTTGTCTTGAGTTTTTGTTGTCCCTCCTAACGTGTGCGTTTCTCAGTATGTGGTAGCTACTGTTTGAGTTTGGGAACAGTTTGTTTGCAGGTTGACTGAGTGTATTTGTGCAGGTCTTTGTATTTGGGTTGCTTTGTGTCAAATTGGTGTTTTTTTTTGCTGTTTGCGAAAGAGTTGTATTTAAAAGGCTCTGCCATTGTCTTTGTGCGGACATCTTTGTGAAGAAACCCCCAGACTATTGGACTGCCACTGCGCCCAGCCATGCACCGCTGATATAGAGGTTATTGAAAGTGAATGCTGTTGCTCAGATGAGAGTTGATCTCAACTGGGGTCTGCAGTAAAGCACTCAGGCATAGAGGGAGCTCTTTACCTGCCTCCACCAGACGTCTGTGTGAGATAAGGTCACCTTAGGGCCCTGTGTAAACCACCGCCAGTCTCACAGCAACCTCACCCTCCCCGTCCCACGCAGCAGCATCACTGTAGTGAAACAATCCAAACAATAGCAGCAGGTATGTGAGGGATTAGAGGTCAGAGGGTTAGGGAATGCTACATCTCCATTTCCAGGCTCAGTCTTTAGCCGCTTGGCAAACTCTGCCCCCAGGCCCACATACCTCCAGTGGTCTCTCTCGCTGAGAGGTGGCAGGCAGCGGGGCCGGTACGCCCACTGGTTTTGGGGTGCTCATTAAAAAATGGATGTGTGGAGTTACAACTTTATCTCCAGCGTGGGCACATTGAAGAGCAGAGGGATGAGCAATAGTTCCTACCTCCGTATCCAAACCGCTGATTAATCCTCACTGATGTGCAAGGTTTTGTGTGTGTGCATGTGTAGCCAATTTAGTTAATGTACATGAAAACGCTTCGGTGTGTCTGTGTACTTTATGTACATGCGGTTGTAAAGTTTGTTTTAATCTGTAAATATAAAACAACTTTGAGTTCTTCAGAGCAAGCTGAATATTATCCCCAAGTTCCCGTTGTTATCTTGTGTACACACATTTGTTTATTTGATACAGCCCCTCTCCACTACAGCACTTCTGTTATATCAAAGACAGCAGTGCAGAGCATAATTGAAAATGGCTACCGTGGAGAAAGGTCTCTCTCTGCTTTGACTGCGAAGAGGCAGAAAAAAACCCTTTCTCCGCTTCCGTCTTAGATCTATTTAAATAATTGAGGAGTAAACTGACAAATTAGGCACCTTTATGGAAGCCCCTGGGCTCTCTCTGGGGTCCTTCAGTTTCTCCAATATAAGAGAGTGCCACCAGGCACGGGATAATATCTGTGTGCTTTAAGAGAGGGGGGGGTGAAGGAAAGAAGGGTAGTGGGCCAGGAGGGGTTTCGCCAATCAAGTGGGCCACACTTCCTCCCCCAGGTTCTAATTTTGTGCCACATTAAAGAGCTCGGCCTCCGTTTAGGACACAGAGAAGCATTTTCATAATTTGCCGGGTCTCTCGACTAGCTCAGGGTGCCTTTTTTCCTCTCTCCTCCTCCTCTCACTCCGTGTCTGAATGGAAGGCCTGGGGAGGAAGAGGGGTAATTCATTCGTCTCCTTTCAACCAACCAGTTTCAGTTTTGCATAATGTTGCTGCTAGGTGTGTGTAGCAGCTAATATTTATCTCTTTAATAATACTCTATTAGACCATATAAAGGCTCACACTGCTTATTGTCGGCTATAAGAAAATGGTGTCATTCATATTTTGTTGACTCATTAGGACTAATTCACATGCGTTTATTTAGTACCCAGAGAAGAATTAAGGATTAAACGGGATCTAATCTGTGACCATGTAGCCTTACTTGTCCCTGGGTTGATAAAAATCAGTGATCCAGTATACATAGTATGTAATGTAGGTTAAAGTTGTTTAATTTCTCCTTCCCGACACCATCCATTCATACAGCGTGGCATGCGTAAGCATTGATTCATATGTGATTGGTCACATAATTCATAGTCTCAGGGGGCATTTCATTGCTGACAGACAGGCTAATCTAAAATCCCCCAATTTACAAATGAAAATCCCACCATCCAATTGAGCTAATAGAGGGACTTGAATGGGATAATAAGATGTAGCGTAATACTGTGTAAAAAGCCTGTAATGTTGTGTTGGTGTAAGAGCCTGTGTGACTGGATGTTTGACTGTTTGCAGTGATTACAGGGGCCTGCGGGCCTGGCGGCAGCTCCGTGGCTGGGACAGGGAGCTTCTCCTTGGGCAAGGAGATACGCCTGTCTGCCCCTTCTGCTGGAGCTACGGGGACCAGGATGTCAGGAGGGAGAGTGCTCCTGTGAGCCCAGACTCTCTGTGTCTTTCTGTCTATCTCGCTCTTCCTCACGTTCCTGGTCTCAGTGTGTCTGTACTATTGCAGTGCTTGCAGATGTGCACAAACAAGGGAGGATTAAAGCAAAACGAATCTAAACAGACAAATGGAATTAGAGTGATGGGTGTCGGTGGGCTGGTTTACAGTGATAAACATAATGATGCTCTGTGAGTGTGTGACTGTGTGTGTTCCTGTGTCTAGAGGATTATCATTGGTTAGGTGTGCGGTGTGTATGGCTCGGTGACTGCTTCTGGGTGTCTTTGTGTGTTTGCCTATCTGTCTATGTTTTTGTAATTATGTGTGTGTCTATTAACTTGGCCTCTACGTGTGTGTGTGTGTGTGTGTGTGAGATAAATGTGTATGTTGTGTCACCGCACAAAAAAACGCATCTCTGCCCCTTTTGCATTTGCATAGATACATTATTGTGTTTCAGATGGTCGGGGTCGTACTTCCTTTTGTCTTAGTGTCTGTGTATTTCTACTAGACCTGGAGAATCTTTACCTGACATTGACCTACACCTAGAAATATGAAGGTCTCTCACTTTAAATGTGCATAGCACAATAGCCCTCGTGTCCTCGTGTGTGGACTTGTTTTTGTGCAGGGGACTGTCTGTGTGTTTGTGTGCTGAGAAGGTCAGGAGTTTGGAGGAGCCAGCATGGGGGCAGTGATCAACAATCTGGGTCTCCCCTACTGAGGGGCTCTGGGATTAGGGCTAAACCCTGCCCTGCCAGATGGGCACAACACATCCTCAGCATTGCACACCAGCAACATCTTTATGTGGAAACTGGAACCAAGGTGATACTTGCTGGCTGGTCTCTACTGACGTGATCCCAGAATGTTTTTGAACTAAATTCTTTGTTTGCATTTAAAGCATTCCCCCATCAAATAAACAGGACTTTCCTTATTGTCTCCTAATACTGTCAGGAAATTGTTAACTAAATGAGACATGTTTGCTTGAAGCAGTGATGTTGGTGAATGTATCATCAATCATATCTTCCCAGGACCGCACGAAATGATGGCAGAGAGGACGACTGAGATGAGGTACTCTTCAAAGTGTCAGCGAGTGGACAGTATGGCCAGTCAGCAGGTTCAAGGGTAGCGAAAATGAAACTTACAAGTTGTTTTGATGTGCTGTATTTCAGAGCCACAGGCAACCCTGAAATGATAAAGTGAGTTTGTAGGTGTGTGTGTGTGTGTGTGTGGACTGGTGGCTTAGGCAACTGCAGCATGTTGATTGCTTCTTGCTCGACTTCTATTGCAAGTAACTGGCAAGTCTCAAATTTAGTTTATGAATCATGAGTTTTTTCGTTTCTTTACTGGTTCAATTTTGTTTGCTTGATGGAATTTTATTGTTGATTAACGTGGTAATATGTTGTTGCCTGAAACAGTTTCAACTTAGACGTAGTATTTTTATTCCTATTGTTAACCTTTTATATAGAAAATGTTTAAACGCCCCAAAAGTTATGTAAAATAACCCGAGGTCAACTAAATGTTACTAGCTGGGACCCACCCCTAAGAGTAACCATTTAACTTGAATGTGGGCGTGGCAACATTCAGCAGGATGCTCTGCCAACCTGCTGTCAGTCTTTGTGTCACTACCTCACCTGGATCCATGGGTTCCCCAGCATGACTCAGGAAACCATCTCTGTATAACTAGAAAGCAGATTACACGAGACAAGTGTACAAACAAATAAAAGATTACAGACTGTGAACATGTCTCAGTCTAATGCCCTTTCAGCAAGCAGTTCTCAATCCAATGCTTTCCTCTCCCCAAGCTGAGTTTGGATTTCCCCTCTGATGTGAGGGCCTGCCGGCCAGCCACGTATTCCACCAAGGCACAGCCTCTGTAACCACAGTGTTTCACACGACTGGCCTGTTTCCTCCATTGCTATTATTTAGGCTTTGGAGTTCAAGTGACTACGGGGTTTAAACACAGATTTCTTAAAAAAAAGGGGAAAGAAACACTTGCTGTTGTTCTTGAAAAGCTGTGTTTATCCAGGATTAGAGACACCAACATGTTAATAATTGTTTCTCACAGAACTGCAAAGAAGCACTTTCCTGTAATCCCCTAATCAGGCATTACACCTCTGAGCGAAGCCACAACGCAGGCGCGTGGTGTCTGTGACGCTGCACGCCCACACTGTGTACTACACCCATGTCGTCCTCAACACCACACCCACTACGTACTAAAGCACCTGCTCAAGTCATTTCCTTCTACATTGACTTTGATGCTCACAATACATTTATTCACTTGATCATTGAGCACAATATCTTCTCTGTAGAGCTGTCTTTGATCGTCTGCTGTGGATATCACGGCTAAACTGACAAGTATTTGGGGTTTTTATGATTTTCCATCCTAGTAACGGTAGATAATGGTGTTTTATGTGGTTGCATATATAAAAGTAGATCACACAGAGTCTTTTCCATTCTTTCTATGTCTATAAAATGTAAATATGTTCTCCCGCTCTAGTTAGAACATAATTTCTTCACCCTGTGCTTGTGATACGGTGGGTAGGTGGAATGCAACAACTCTTTTGATGCTACCAAGGTCACAGTATCAGCCGTGCTCTGTAGTACAGTGGCATGGGGTCAGACATAAGGTCCCTGTACCTGCTGAGATGATGACAGGCCGACAGCAGTAACAATGCAGTCCTGGGAATGTGAGGGCACATGATAGATGGCCAACATTGGAGTTCAGTAAGTAAAATCTAAGAAAATGTTATTATTCGCTGCAACAAATTTGGGAGCTAAATATGTTAAATCTATCTAAGTGTGATTTGACTTCACATCATCTGTTTCACACAGCTGCTTGTCGGTGTATATGCCAACCATTCCCACCCTGTTCAGTCTTTTCAGAATAGTTTCTGTGCCCATTCTTTATGATTAATGTTTGTTTGTTGTTACCCTCACTCTCTGCCCCTCGTCTCCTTGCGGGGCCTGGTTGGAGAGTGCAATGAGGGGATTGGCAGGGATTAACCTGGGGAATTTAATTAGTGGTGCTGCTGTCCCTGCCCTTAACATTTCAATCTCGCTGGACTGGTTGAGGGTGTTGGAGCTGGACCCGTGATGGCTAGCAGCTGTAGAGAGGGGGAAGCAAGGAGGGTCTCGGGTGCCGAGACACGCGTTTAAGAGATTAGTCTAGCACCCTGGTGAAGTGTTCCTAGTGGAGAGAGGTGATGGAGAAAGCAAAAAGGATTTAGTATATGAAGGCTCAAAAAGCATATAGACTGCTCATTCACCCAGGAGTAAGGACAACATTATTACAACTCTGTATCTTCATCTTAAAAACAAACATAACCAGCTCGAGCATGCTGTGAGAACAAACCCTTTCTTTTTATGACATTGACTCATGATAGCTAAAGTGCAGCATCACTTATTTGTTCAAAAAGCACATACACAACAGTTTTCTGCACTGTATTTGATTGAATACAATTTTTTTGATAATAGGTTTGACACAAACACACACACAATTGTGTATATACCAAAATGTTTCAGAAAAGTTATTATAGTAAAAATTATTTTATTGTTTTTGTTTATGCAACCATGCCCTGCCCCGTTGTTCTGGTGGTGGTAAGTAGTAGAAAGGGGTAGCCAGTGTGAGCTTGGGGTAATCAGTACTCAATCTGAAGCCACACTGTTGCATTATAATCCCGATGCTAAATTCCCCATTAACCCATCTGGGATCGTCCAGCAGCCCACCCCCCACTGGCCCTGCAAGTAAAACACGTTCAGAGTGACTGTGCTGCGTGTGAGTCATGTTGTCTGTTATGTTAGAGCCTACAAGAGAGCGTGTGTGTGTGTGTGTGTGTGGGGTGGGGTCATGTCCAGCAAATTTAAAACTGCTGTAGGAATGTGGCCAAGTCCCATAGGAACAACCAACATCCGTCCCTCTTCCAGCTCTGACCCGCTGGTCACTGTTGAATCCCCTGTTTGTATTCTGCACACACACTCGGCTCTGGGGAGCTGTCCCAGAGGCCTCCTGTGGGACTGCTGATAATTCAAGTCAAACATTATGTCCTCGCTTGTTTGACACCCATTTAAAGCCTTTCAATCACATGTGTTTGCTACAGTCCATTGCCTAGCCTTAGAGTGCTATCGGTGTCACACCCTTTCAAAGACCTAATCAATTTTGTTTGATCAAGTTCCTCATGTGAAAACAATTGATTTTCCTATGACATCACATTGGGGGACTCATAATTCAGAATCGGTTAGATGTCCTTTTTTTGAGTTTTTGACAAATGGCATGTTTATTAAAACCAGTTTGTTTACTTGATTACCCTCCCCCAGTGTGTCTCCCCTTCCTCCAAGCATGCCTCACCCCGCTCTGAGCTGTGAGCATCGTTACTGTCTGTGGAGGGAGGGAGCAGGGGAGGGGGGCCTGATTTAGTCTGAGGATCAGTCGGTGCATTTATATGCAATAAAAACAGGTTCCTCTGGAATGAGATTCCATGCACTTACTAAACCTGCTTACTGGAGAAATCAGATTTCTCCACAACTTTGGGCTTATTTTGCGAGCACAGTTCACAGTTTATGACTGAATGACAATTTAGACGCCTACTCGTCACTTTATGTAATGTATGTAATGTAATCCTCATATTATATATATGTGTGTGTGCTTTATTAGCCAACTTTTAGGAGGCATAGTGATGCCTGTTGTTGCCTATTCTTACTTATTGTCTTTGTATAATCACTATTATTGTGTGTTGTTTTACCCGGCCACACCCCCGCCCCACGTAGTACAAAAAAGCTGTTCCAACTGTCCCCTTGCCTGCCATTTGTTTGTTCAATTTTAATGGAAATGCAAATCAAAGCAAATGGCCATGTTTATCTTTATGAAAGTAGGCCAAACAACTGCTGACAAACAAGAGAGGGAGTTGTAGGTCAGGGCGCCACAAGCCGTGTGTAACCGTGCTTGTCGAGAGAGCATGACATGCTGTTGTAAGCCACAATAGGCACAATAACACACAAACACCCCTGCCAGAATGATGTAACATTGTCTAGACTAAACAAAGCACGCACACGCGTAAATTAACTTGTTTTGAGGTATGTGAGTTCCAGACAAAATATCAGGATTACCACGTTATAAAAGTACCTTATTTTGTAACCTAATCATTCATGTCAGACATCAAAGAGACATTTAAACAGTGTAACTGTAGCTAAAAAGTGTTTTTTCTTTCAAGACAAACAGATTTAATATTAGCAATGTGAAACTGGTAACTCTAGGCAGTTAAAAACTAATCACAGCTAATGTCTGTGTTTACATTCCCAGAAATCCAGTAATTGGCTCTTTATGAAACATTAAACAAGCTGGTACGTCTGTATTCACATGATGATGTCCTCCTGTAAACTAAAACATTTGGGAGTTGTTTATTGAACCAGCATCTGCACATCATTAATTAACTTTATAGAAAGTTATGTTGTGCAATATACTGAAAAAAGCACCACACAAACTAAACCTGTAAAAATGTAGTATGTGTGGCAGCGTTATAGACACGACTTTGCTGCTTTAGTAATCACGATTGGTGTCATTTTCAGTGTCTTGACTTCTTACATATTTGAAGCTGAACATAGTAGAGTTGTTGTCGAGCACCAGCCACCACCTTTGTCCCTTGTCACAGTTTGAATCGTGTGTTGTCTTTCTTCATTTTCCCTGCTGACCCGCAGGTCAAGATCCTCACAGCCTGGATGGGCTCGACTTGACCTGACCTTGGTAACCTAGTTGACATGACCCCAATGCCCCTGCTGTGTCAATGTGTTGCTCTCCACTAGAGTTCATAAATCACGCAGCAGCAGAGTCTCTGTGGAGCTGCAAATCTGATAGGAGCAGCTTATCGTAGCTGTGTGATTAGTTTTTATTGATCTCTGTAGCACTACGTATGAGCAAAGAATGGAGAAAGCATTCATTATATATTAATAGTATTAACATAAATAACTGTTATCAGACCATAAAATAGTTAATTTTTCTCTGTTTTCAAAGAAAGTACTGAAATTACTGTTTTATTTAAAATATTAAACTAGTTAAAACATTATAAAATAAGAGTGTTTATGTAGTCCAGCAGAAGCTGAATGGGTCTGACTAAGAGGTCAAGTGTTGCCTGCTTTTAATCATTATATGTAAAATTGTTTGTAATAATCACACACGCACGTCATCGCTTTGTTTCCCGCCACCCCTTAGTCTGGCATAAAACCTCAGGTTAGGCACACACACACACACACACACAGACACACACCAGATGCCCTGTGACGCTTTTTCACATAAAGTGGGCACGTGATCGACGGCCCCGAGTCCACAGGCCTGCCAAGCCTCATGGCATTGTGTTCCCCTTGTCCAGGCAACTGGCCTTCCTAAATACCCTTTTGTCTTGGGTGGGATAACAAAGCAGTGGCCAAGCTGCTGGTGTGGCACGCGCACAGAGACTCGTGGTCTGTGACCCAAACAGGTGGATGGGAGAGAAGGGCTGGTTGTGGCGGGTGGACTAAGAGGGGCAAGGAGGGGAGGGGGTGAGAGGGGGAAGGGAGAGAAGAGGGTGCATCTGTCCCCATATTCAACGACTCCCTGGGTCAGCCACCGCTCCATATGCTCTCAGGAGAGAGAGAGAAAGAGGCGTCAAGCACGCAAGCAAACCCAGACTAACAGGTTGAGGGGGGAAACGGGATTAGGACGTAAAATTGATCAGACGAAAGGAGGATTTTGTAACTGTGAAATTAGCTGTGTAAGAAGGACAGAGATGTGACTATCCCTGGACGATTTCATTTAGAGGAGATTCTGAATGTTTAGCTGTCACTATGAGAACAACAACCACATCAACTCACAGTTCGCGAGCATCGTCCTTTGAAGAAGCAACTGTTGCTCCCTTTGTGTGTACACGGCTCTGTTTTCACACCAGAACCTCATTGGGGCAGTAGAACTATGCATTTTCCTCCTCTGTGCATCTCTTTTGATATGGAAGCACATGGATAAAAATCACCTCTCTGTGATTCTCTCCAGCATTTAATTGAATATATTTGGCTGAAACGAAAAGTTACATTTCTGTTGCTCAGACGTGGATGTACTGTTTCTAGTAGCCTGTCTGCTTTCATTTATTCGAAGCGCACACTTGTGGACCATGAATTCAAAAAGCTTAGCTTTTGTGCAGTGACGCCCTGAAACAGTTCATTGATGTATAACACACAGTAAAATATTGAAATAAGAAGAGAAGAGATTCTACCTTTGAGCCGATTGGCTGTTCTGCTGTCCATCTGGGGCGTGGGGGGCGGATGGTTTGATCCTGAAAGCTGTAAGCTGTTGGACGCAGCTAATTAATTTGGATTCCTCCTATAGGCCTACTGTCTCACATGAGAAGCGTGTTTGCAGGAGATTAACAGATAAGAGTGTTGGAAAGGTGTAAATGATCAGTGGGGCCTCATCGCATGCACCTGCGTTAATGTCTGTGTTAATAGTTATAATGAGTCTCGTGGGCTTAGCGGCCCGGTGAGGAGGAGAGAACAGAGTCTTTCACAGGTAACAACAGTTGTGATTCAAAAGTACAGTAACACCTCAGGACCCCATTTGATCAGGATCACTAAAATACAAACACACATATACCCAGACCTTTCTACCATTCTTACAGCCGCTCTTTCCTCAGGCTGGTGGGAGTTCTTCTGTATGTACATGTAGCACTCATGTGTCAGGATTCTGGCCTCATTTCCTGTCCTAGGGCTCTTATTTTGGTAACCTCCTCGGACCACACCACCCTCAGTACATCTCACTTCACTGCTCATTATCTCTGACACCAGGTTCCGTGTGCCATGCTGGAAACACACGTGTGTTATGTTAATAAGAGTGATTACTGCGCTTTCTGTGTTTGGTGGTATGGCTCTCTCTGTCCTTCCCAGTCACTGTCTGCATCTGAGGTACTTTGTTGAGCCATGACGCATTAGAATCAGCCCCAGTCATAGCTGAGAACAATGTGGTTCTGTGATTGGACACATTTTTTACATTTTCCAATTCAGTTTGGCTTAAATTAAACATGGGGTCAAATTGTTAAAGTTAAAAACAGCACAATTGTGAAATGTAGAATTTCAGGTGGTATCATTTTTAATCCTTTATTATGATATTACACGAGCGTGTACTCGGCCTGTTGGAAAGGGAGAAGTGGTCGCATTTTATTACAGGTGTTTGTGAATTAATCTGAGAGAACATTTGTCTTTTATGAATTAATTAATTGACATTGCTGGATTCATGGGGCCAGGGATTAATGTGGAGTTAATAAATGATATTGTTGCACTACTTTTTTTCTTTGGAGATGCAGTGTTACTGTTTTTGATATACCGTGTAGCCTGTGGTGAGAATACTGGGAGAATGGGGAGAAATTGGCTCCGTTCACCATGAAGTCATTAAATTTGTAAGCTATTTGTGATCAAAAGGTGTGTTTGAGGCCATTAACCATAGAGTTTGATCACGGCTTACATGTAATGTCAAATGTCAGTTGTTCCTGCTATTTCCCCCAATTTCAGTTGAAAGCAAATAATAAGCCCAAAGAGACTATCAAAAGCGTACTATTTAAATGCTGTTAAATACCACTACTAAAGTTTATTATATACTCTATTGTTTCTGATTCCTGTTTGATGCCCAAAATCCTCTGTGCGCGTTGACTCAGTGGGACACAGTGTGTGTGTGTGTGTGTGTGTGTGTGTGTGTGTTACAGTGCACCAGTTCTCTGCCTCAGACCACACGCTCTGATGTTTGGTTAATTCTTGAAATAGTTTCACGTCTGCTGCTATTTTTTGACCTCGGAAGATCTTTTATTCATATCTTATGGTCTTCCTTCAGCTCCACCACAGAGGGTAGAGAACGACGCCACCCTCTGAGAAGACTTACTGACATCATGTTAATCCTGGCCAGAAAAAAAAACAACTTTTAAACAACAGGAATAATTAATTTCTCTAGCATGTATGTTCTAGACAAACATTAGTTTAATAGACCTGTGGAAATGATTGCATGCTGTACAGGTGACAGGAACCAGCACAACAATAATGACACAGAAAATCTTTAACCTTGAAACAAAATGTCTGGGAAATCATTAATCCAGCTGAAAGTGCACTTTTATCTTTACGATTTAACATGTTCTTACTATATTGTCACCAAATAATACTGTCTGTAGCTGTTAATTGTTATTAGACATTTGCAAAACGAAATGTCTTCTTTTAGACACAAATCATAAATTGTTAGAACTAAAAAGTCCTTTAAATGGACTGGCTCTTTAGTCCTAACTAGGTGAGCTTTAACGAACTAGGCATTAACTTGACCCATAAGCATAGTAATAATGTGTTTTTTTAACATATGCTGAGATCTAGTAATCTTCTTATGGGTTTGAGGGTTTTTCCGTGCCCCTCTGAATAGCTTAACAAAATATGACTCAGTAATGGATGGTTGTATCCTCATCCATCGCCCTCCTCCCACCTATTATAACTTGAAATAGGCCATCAAGTGGCTAATGAACTGATAAGCCCCCAGTGTCCTGTGGGGCTTATGAACATCATAAGCCAAATGTTTAGGCATATTTGGCGAGACGTTTTTTTTAAAGAGCACTTATGTGGGCAAAAGACCCCACAGTTGCCACAGTGTGAACGTGTGCTGCTTCGTGACATGGAAAAGTCACGGGACCGAGGTAACGGATCCTTACAGGTTGTAAAGGAAACGTGTCACTTCAGGTTATTTTACAGGTACTGCGATGCTTACTGTTGTAAAACAAATGTGTGGCCCTTCGGTTTATCAGACCTCCAGTTAGTGGAGCTGCTCGTATCATTATCAGTTCTGGATCTCTGTAAATCCATGGATTTGTGTGAGCAGTCTGAGAAATTAAAATAACATGCTTTTTACTGCGCTTATTTCAAATCTCTTTTGACTTCATTTTTAAAACATCTAAATCTGTTATTATGTAGGCTATACAAAACCTTTTTAATTTAATCTTTGACAAGATTATCAAATTCATTGATGATGTCACAAACTTAAATAATTTCAGGAAATGTCGACTAATCTTGGATAAACACTTTCAAGGGGATACTGCTGGATTATCGTTTAAAAACTATTTATTTTAGTTTTTATTAGTTGTTGGAGCATTTTTACCCACACCATGGTGCTTTTATTTTATTTTTCTATTAATAACATACTAACACTGGCTGTGTCCTTCAGCCTCCCACGCAGGCTATCAAACTAGTTGTAAGATCTAAGTGGACTGAATTATTATTATTCGAGAGTCGTAAATTACTTATTTTTATTATTATTATCATAATAATTATTGTTACAATTTAATCAAACTGTCTCGCATTCATGTGTAGTTTTCTTGATCTCTCACTGTCTGTTTTTATACTTTTATATTTGCTATAAACTGGTGTCTGTACCTTTTCATCACCAATACTTTGGATTTTATGATCAATCAAATTTCCAGAGTTCCACAGAAAGTAGATTTTATTATTATTATTATTATTATTATTGGCCACTTGGTAACTTTGACAGGAAAAGCTGATTTCTGAGGCTGGTTTTATGCTGCAACCTAAATAACGTGGCTTGCTTTAACTAGTCTCCTAAACATTTGTGACCAGGGAATAATCCCCTGTCATCCTGCTCTGCGGCCTTGTAACCAGCACCTTCGCGCGGGCCGATGCTTGCTCAGGATTCCTCGTGTCTGTGGCCGATCAGACAACGACCAGACCAGGGGACAAGGGACGCTGTGTAGCCCGCTGTTAGACAAAACCAAAGGGATTAATAGAGCGTCTGTTGGGCCCATATGCTCTTCAGCGCTGCTTTGGTCTTGATTAAACTCATTGTAAACTCTGTATGAAGTATTGTGGAGGCCGGATGTCTAATCCTCCTCCTGACTTGTGCACTTTGAAGACACGAGGCTCCAAGGTTACAATAACAATTGGGACGTGGCCATTGTGTTTCACTCGATATCGGACGCATGGAGCGTTGATTGGAGTGATGGTGGTGGTGGTGGTGTAAGAGGTGGTGAAGCTCATTTGACACCACTCAGAGATGTATGTGCGTACTTCGCTGTTAATGTGCGGAACCACATAATTGATAGAAAATATGCAGGAGCTTCCGCCTCTTTGAGATCCCGGAATTAATAAGGAAATGGTAGAGTTTGTTTTTCTGTTCAACCAGTTACATTTGTTCAGATAAACATGCTGGAAGAATTCTGTGGTTTTTCTCTCCCTCGTCTTCAAACTTTCACCTGCGTCGCACTCCCTCAGTGGTTGGAACCGGCAGCTTTTCCACAGCTGACATTTCAAAGTGACCCTGCAGTCTGAAAACCCAGTTTCTTTCTTTTTGCTCGAACAGTCTGGATGGAGGAGTTGTTGACACTGAGAGGAGACGCGCCTCATGAATATTCAGGCTTCTGCGCAGCCTAAGCTATTGTTTCCAAGTTCAATTGTTTTATTGTCTGTGCTGCAAAAGTTGCCGTTGCATTGTGGGATGTTTTAACCGATTCACGTATATTAGAAAAGTGCGAAATGCGCTGAAAATGTGGATATATGCCTCAGTTCCAACCTGTAGATAAGCAGCTATTTACTTCACCGCTGAATAGGTTATGGATACGCGTTACTGCGTAATTAGGCTTTTCAAAAACCTCAATTTATGTGTATATATATATATATGTGTGTGTGCACAGGCACCTATTTTTTGTCCACGCATGAGTGGAATCAAAGTCGCTCTTCTCTTTAATGCTTCGATTATTTCAAGCAACGCTTTTAATTAGTGTTCTCCTTTAGAGGAGACTCCAATGAAAGAGAGATTATTGGCAATGTCAAGGATGCTAATTGAATGTTGGACTTCTAACAATTAGTCCACAGCAGAGCCATGTCTTCTCATTACGCATCCCACAGACTTTATTGTCTCGCGTCGTCGACTCGTCGGTAACGGTGGAGCAACGGACGCAAATAAAAGCCCCCCACCCCCCAACACCAAATTTAAAAGCAGCTTTAACCTACTGACTCCTCAGATGTATTTTAAAACCTCTGAGTGCTTCCATTGAGTTAAAGTTCATCCTAATTACCGTTACGACGAATGCGTAATTTTAGAAGGCTGCTACTAGCAAATGCACTTTTTTCAAGTTGCGCAGCAAAACTTCTAATCCTGCAGCAGACAGACAACTTTAGATGTTTATAGGTCATAGATAGCCCACATACTTTGACATGAATGTTATGGTTCGAGTTGCTGCTTTAAGCAGTGGCCTGGCAGCTTAATCCACTGGATGCTCTGCGTTTATGTAAAACTGTAAAAAAAGCATATTCAGCATTGTTTGAAAGAAAATCATTTCTGTACCTGTTGGATTTAAAGCCTCGCTGCACCCGAGGCTTCACATGCATGCGCACGTCGTGTGCTGATTGAAGCAAATATGAGCACTCTTTATTTGTAGATGAATAAAATATTGCACGTTCACGTTTTGTTTTTCTATATGAAAAATAATGCGCCATAAAGCACATGACATGGAAACCTATGCGGTGGGCTCTGAATGGGACCGCTGCTGCCCCAGAGAAACCCCGCCGGTGAAATATCGGGATTAACATCTCTTTGAGGCCGGGATTAAACACTGCTTCCCCAAACCGCTCGCTCCATGCGACGATTCATCTGAACTCAACTACAGCAAACGAAGAAAGAGAAAAAAAAAGGATCACCTCAGCAAAAAGTGTATCCAGCTAAATAAAGCATTATTCTTTTAATACCACGTGCGTTGAGGGTGTTTTTGTTTTAAATCGGCTTCTAATTACAAAAACCTTACTGTAAAACAACTAACAGTCTGTAGATGGGAGCAGTGTGACGCGCGCTGTTGTTCTATTTGATTGGTCATCATTGATGTGCATGACTGAGTATAATTATTACTCATTTAGACGGTAATTATTGTTTTAATTAACACCAATGCAAACCGCCGGAAACTTCGTGTCCTCGTTAAGTCTGTGGACGCTTAATTATGATTGCGTGTTTATTTATATATCTAAAATAAGCACAGAAATACTGAGCCATCTTATTTGTCGTGACCTGAATGTTCCGATCCTTAATGGATTTTTATGACTTAATTAAATGTTATGTTTAATTTTCTGGTAAACGCAGACTATAAAAAACTATTTTAAAATTTGCCAGAATTAGTTTTGTGCATGTTTCCAGATTGATGATGTTCTCTCTCTAACACACACTCTCTCTCTCTCTCTCTTTCACTAACACACACACACACACACACACACAGAGATCGTTTCTTGATGAGAGAATAAGCTCACAGGACCTTTTATTCATGTCTTTTCAGCAGTGAGGTCACAGCATCTTTGGAGCCACAATCACCGCGTGTTGAGATCAGTGGAGGGGGGGGGGGGGGGCAGGAGTGGAGCTCTCAGCAGCCGAGAGTCTTTTCCAGTACGACGAACCCTTGATTTTTTTTTTTTTTTACCACCAACGTGTGCTTGGAAAGTCTCGTCTCTCTTTCTGATGCCAGTGATTTAACCATTAGCATCGTTGTTCAAAAAAAAAAAGTTAGAAACCTATTAAAATCACAGCAGAGAGTCTGGTGCGAGGGGGGCTCACAAATTGCATACAATACAACAGATCACAGTTTCGAAGGCTAGCACAGATAAAAAAAACACATATGTACCATTTATATAAGACACACACTGATTGTCTCTTAGAAACTACATATTGATTCCTTATAAACACTTTTTTCTTAAATAAAGTAGTGCATCCATGTCCACACACCATCCCCTTGTCTCTCTGCCAGCAGGTCGGCAAAGTTGTGTAAGAAGCGTAAAGGAGGTCTGTCCATCCCCAGCACTTCGCCGGGAGACTGAGCTTGAGTTTTGTTCTTGGTTCAACATTGGTTCCGTGGCTGTGTTGTACTTGTCTTTCAGAGTCCACTCTGTATTGTCCACAACAGGTGTTTTTACGCATAGAGGCACACGCTGACAGACCAGGATGAGAGGCTACAACCTGTGAATGAACTGCTAAAATAAATTAAACCTTTCCTCTAGGAGGACCAAAGACCATCAGGCCCCTGAGAGTCCTGCCTGCCCGAGCCCGGCTCACATATTAACCAGTCTTCTGTGTGTTATTGAGGGATGGCAGCGCTGTGTCCAATGTGGTCGTCACTGTTTGTGCACTTTTCTTTGACAGCCGAGTGCTCTTTTCACAGGACCTGGAATTTCCACGAGGAAGTTTGATCCTTATAATCCAAGCAATCGGCATTGAAGTTCAGCTTCCACGACGCCGCCTGGTCCTTATAATCCAAGCAGTCTGCCGTAGAGTTGAAGCTCAGGCCGGACGTCCCGTAGCCCTGGGTGGAGAGGGACGCCGGGGACTGGTTCAGATGGCTTGTGACAGCGTTTGTGCTCATCGGGCTGAGTGTCGAGCCCGGGCCTGACAGCTGCATGGGAGTGAGGTAAGAGCCACAGTCCATGCCGCTGAAGTAGGACGTAGAGCCGGCGTAGCCCTGGCTGTAGCCCGAGGCCTGGGTGTAGGTCATGGGATAGGACCTCTGCATGCAGGAGGAGGAGGTAGACAGGGGGTCTGAGAGTGGAGAGATGGACGCCGGGCTCCAGATGGACACTGGGGCGGTGCTGGTTGGGATGGCGGGGACCGTGGTGGTGCTGGTGGGGGGCGTGAACTGACCGCTGGCTCCGCTCTCTGAACTCACTTCTCTGGTTGGGGAACTTTTCTTTTTGGCAGGTCGCACCTTGTTCTGGCCTCCGTTCTGTTGCTGCTGCTGCTGCTGGCGACACTTTGCCCGCCGGTTCTTAAACCAAACCTGGGAGCGACAGAGTTTCGGTTCATTATTATTATTTAAATTCCATAATTATGGATTAAATACAGCCCCCCCCACCACCACCACCATCACCATCACCACTCTTGGGTATAATACAGATCACAAACACTTAGTAACCTCCCACCCACTGTTAAATTTATTTACCATCCAGGGAAAATGAAATTTAAAAAATATTTGTGACTTATTTAATTTATTTTTAATGTTTTGGTACCAGTGGACCGAACCCTCTCATTTCTTTGTCTAAATTCTCTAAATAGTAATTCTTCTCCAAGTGAAATGAGCTCACCCCACTGGCAGACGTTTTCCACTGGATTTAAGGAAGACAAAAATTCAAGGCTCACATGTGTCAGTCACGGGATAAAAGTTTCTCCAGTGCAGATATAAAATAGATTTGTGGAGAGTTTCATTCGAGCATTTTTCGTTTAATATAATCACCCCAAATTATCAGATTGTTTCAGTATTGTTAAATATACACACAGGTTTATTAAGGCATTTACTGTGATATTTCTCAAACAATCATAATCAAAAATCATATGATGGCACTGCCTAATTCAATTTGATCAAACCCCAAATAATGCAGAGATTTTTTTACAGCTTTCAAATATTGCAGACGTTTAACTCACCTGTACTCGGGATTCAGGTAGATTAATTTTCAGCGCGACCTCTTCCCGCATGAATATGTCCGGATATCTAGTTTTGGCGAATAAAGCCTCCAAAACGTCCAGCTGAGCGCGCGTGAAAGTAGTCCTTTCTCGCCTCTGCTTCCGTGGCGTTGCTGCAGTTAAAGATAAAATATATATCAATTGAAATATTCAGTATGTATTAAAAACTACAAAGGCAGGTAAAAAGGTCAGAAAGGATCAAATGCAGATGTATAACTCCGTGTTTGTGGTTTGCGTAATTACGCACATGCCACTTGGCGCCTGTTGTGTTTTACGGTCTGTTTGGCATAAAAAATTGGAAAAAAAAACATAGTAATTTTCCAAAAATGAATTCAAAAGGTACGTCTACAAATAAAATCCAGTTGCGTTGTTAGTGTTATTTGGGATACATGAATGTAGTTGATAAAAAAGCCACGTAAGACAACGTGGTCGATTGACCAAATAACGCTTTGACATTCGTTATTTGTCTTTATTTTATCTCACAGATATCAGAAGGGATTTATTTGGTGGTGGCTCCACATATGTAACATACGAACTCCGTTACCCTTTTACCCTCAGGCCATTGTTCCTCAGTCATTCTTAAAGTTCAAACCCACCTGGATAGCCCACTGACGGGTGCAAAAGGTCCATTCCGGAAGTGGTTAAGCTGAGTCCATTGACCGTGTAAGGTGGTTGCTTTAGATATGACATCATGCTAATGTTTGTCTGAGGGCTGAAGTTGGAGAAAATTTTGAAAATTTGAGTTGGAGCTCCCAAGGTGCACTGGGTGTCCTCTGTTCGTCTCGTGGTCCGTGTTAAATGGGACACCTGTTTTAAAATGAAGAAGAAGACTTTGGTCAGAATGCATTTTGCTAAAGAGATTCCCCTCGTTTACAAGCTGCTGTGGCGAAATAAGCCCTCTGCAAAACAAATAAGCCCTCTCTAAAACACACGACTCTCCCCTGAAGGCACCAGCCGTGCTCCTCTCGCCTTCCCACAAAGGTAAAGCAGCACGCCGACACTAGGACTGCAACAAGTCCCTCTAAAGTTCAATTCAAGTCACTAGTTCCTGATTAAAGTAAGACTGAATATAGGAACTTTAACTACCATGCCCTGAAACTAAGGGTATGTATATGTACATATGTATATGTACATATATACTGTATACACATACATACTAATAGACTGCTCGCAAATAGTTTCTCTATAACATTCAAATACTCATTTTAATCTTTCAGATGACCAAGAAAAAACTGCTTGTAGTGTCCTTTTTGAAACGAGGGCCATTTTAGAGAAAAAATGATTTGGAACAGTTCATTTGAAAACATGGAAATTTTCCTTCCCGGCGTCACGCGTGGCTGTGATTGTTCTTTAAGCAGAAATAATGTCCGCTGTGCTGTTGATTGGTAAATATGTGATTGCTGTCACTTCAACTTCAGTGACCCTCACCCATTATTCCCACTGTGCGTCTTGATTAGTTGCATTTTTTTTCAATATCCAACGGTTTTAACCCCCACATCCCAATCTGTCACACTTAAAACAGACCCGTCCACTGCTTCCACGCGCCCGTTCAATAACAATTACTCTGCCCAAGAATTAATTATGAGGAATGTTTTTCTGTGGATGAATTCACTGTAGATAATCCGAGTGGTAAGTGTCCCTGTAGTATCACTACAGTCCGAGTGCTCAAGGCTCACTGATAATTTCTCCTGCACGCTTGCTGCACTTTTAATATAATTGTTGTGTTATTAATCGGATGTGAATAATCATCAGGACTTTGCAGGAAACAGATTTGAAACTACAGCAGAGAAATAAAATTCGTTCAGTCGAGCTAAACTTTTAAATTAGACACTTCAAGACACCTAATTTCTAAAACGTGAAGAAAAATATTGAGCATTATGTGCTGGTTCATTGTCCTATTAATTATTCATCTTTGGACGCAGAGGAGAGCCAGCAGTAAGAGAGGCCCCAGATATCAGGCCTAAACGCACCTTCTTCTTTTAAGTGCTACCTTCCGGGTCACGCCTCCATAATTTTTCCTCTTGCAGCTTTTTTTTCGTGCGTAAATTAAAGATCGAGGAGAAAATGTGGTATGAAAAATATATGCTTTATAACTGACTGAACCTAAACACGGATTCAGTGTCTTCTGTTGCAGCCAAATAATGTAAAACTGTTCTAATATGACCCTCAAGAAGCATCTAAATATGATAAAGGTTATTATAATATCGGGAAAGCTTTAATTTAGCTTCGAGTCTGTTTTTCAATTCATTAGCAGTGACTATAATAAAACTGTCATTTTATCAGCCAGACACACTGTAAATACCGAATAGTCTACTTTTACTGATCATCATTTATGTCCTTAAAAATGTCTTGAGAGTTTTAAAAAAATGATTTTAATGATAAAGCAGCTCTCTGGATTGTTCCCATATGAAATAGACTAACTGCCTGTAGCCTTCATCTGCAGTTTGATGCCACTAAACAGCCAAAACGTCTTCACTGCTATTTTATTTTATGATTTATCACCTAGTTTCTAACGTTTTCCTTCCTTTCCTTTGCTTAACACTACGTCGTAATTACATGCTGCTTTTCACTGGTGTTTTTTTTTGTAGGCTTGATTTTTTTATTCGTCGATTCATAATTTGGATTAAGTATTAATAATAATATAATAATATTATTATTAATAATAATACCAATAATAATAACCATAGATAGACGGAAAACTTACCCTGGTATCAACGACTGTTGAGTTCTTTGTCTTCTTGGTTTCCTCCAGGAGAAATAATAAAACTCAGTACAGATCAACGTCCTGGCGAATAAAAACGCGCAAAACCAAGCAGAAGCAGCCGCGTTTAGAGACAGAACATCAGCGCTGGGAAAAGTTAAATGCTGAGCGCCTGCATGAGGTTTTGAAGCGGTGCGACGGCGGAGGAGTGATGGAGGAGGCTGCATGTACGCCTTTAGGATTTGTTGGTGTGTTGTGAGTGAAGTGGTTTGAGTTGGATTTTGTACAAACTGCCAGCCAATGGGAGCCGCAGGACTGAGCTGAGGTCTGTCTCCGTCTCTCACACTGGTGGGGAGAATTTCTTTTCTTTTTTTTTCCGGGAAACAAATGTCTCCAGCTATACTTTTTGACGCACAGTTCTTTAGCCAATGGCAGCGACAGGGCGACTGACAACATCCCCACCCCACCGCAGAGGGGACATCGATAACAAACGCTGCCCGGTGGATGACGAGGAGTGGAGTTAAACCAGGGAAAAGTCCATTTAATACATTTTACTTTAGTTTTTATTATCCAATGGAAGCATTAAACACAGAGAAGAGCGGAAGTAAAATAAAAAGAGTTTTCTAAAAATATAATTTATGGATAATATATAACACGTATTTGTGGTACATAGTTCCTAAAGATTCACCTCTGCATAATCTGTCTTTGAGAGAGTCTGTAACACTTCAAATGTTTCTTTCTTTCTGTTTTAAGAACATGGTTAATGGGTTACATCACAAACAAGTTCCAAACAATCGAAGAATATCGAAACATTTTAACATACACTGTGTGGATATATTAACTTTACGAGACACCACAACAAGAATAATCGGAGGTTTTTAAGAAATAAAAGTAGAAATAAATCTGCGATGAAGAGAGGGACAAAGCCGCCTGCACCGCAGCAGAGCTGTGCGCGTGGACGCTGCACCGTCCTCTCACATTCCAGCGCGTCGCAAAAAAAGGGGATTTAGAGCGACTTATTTCCTTAAAACTGTCCTCCCGTCCACAGAGCCAGCTCACTCTGCTCCCATCAGCCCGGTACAGGCCTGCGCCAAAAACATCACCCACAATATTTACAGGGGAATTCCCACCGCAAAGCGCCGAGCATCCGAAGACGATCACGCACCGGACCTGCAGTGTGCATGCCAGCAGGAGGAGGAGGAGGACAGAGACGGGGAAAGAGGCAGAAATAGGCCGATTCTGCAGTTGGCGGCAGGGCAACTTTTCTCTTATTTTACGTCTCTGCGAGGGGCAGATGTGAAGGAACATTCTATTGTAAAAGCGCACAATAATAGCATTTTTCTATTTGTTGTAATTCTAATGAAATCAATTCGTTTAAGGATCATTTTTATTTTTAGGCTACTGGAGGACCTACAAGCTGCAGGGGACAAATAAGGCTCCTCTACGTCACTTGAATTTTGAACCTGCGTGCCCATCTCAAAATAATATGCCGAGGGTTTTTGTCACGGCTTGGTAAATGTATCATCTTAAGAGGCTTTGTGGAACACCTACACACACTCACTCACACAAACACACACACACACACGCACACACACACACTGCGTGTTTGCACGGACACACCCGCTCGCTTCAAACAGATTTGAATATTGATTTAGATTTATAAACACAGGCAGACCGTGGGTTTTAAGAATCGTCATTTGCTTCTCTCTCCGCGGCTGGTGTGGAAGGCCAGAGTCAAAGGTGCAGTGACAGCTGCTGGGGAAACTGACTTTCACTGCTGATGCACAGCACACTGCAGCAACTTCACAAACTCGGTGACATGTCTTCTGACAGATTTCGCTCCGAGGAGGAAGTTGGATGGATCATAACTCTGGATTTCTTTTAATAACCGACCTGTGAGAGAAAAAAAAAGTTTTGATGTGAGTCTCTCTGTTTGAGGGAAAGGAGCTGCAACACATCCAGGTATCTCTCTCCGTTTATTTCAGTGCTCTTTAAAATGTGTTTATTGTTATTTACGCGCTGAAGAACGATCTAATCTAATAAAAGTGAAGTAAATTCACATATATCATATATTGGTATGTGACGGGGACGTGAGATTCGTGTCTTGCGCAGAGAAATAAGTTTCTGTTTGTTTTTAGTCTTGGTACATTTCACCTTGGCACCTGAAATAGGCCGGATCCCCTGCACGGACTTTTTTATCGTAACTGAAACCAACAAAATCCGCCTGCTGCTAAAAACTACATAAAAAAAGTGTCCTGTCCCGTTGAGCAGCTGCATGGTAATGCGCCCTAACGCGAGACTCTGAACCGCTGCGCGGTGTTATCGCTGGATCTCACCGTTTAAATTGCTAAATAATTTATTAAATAGTAAAGCCAGGCCCTCCGCGGGGACTTTGTATCTTAAAAGGACGTTTAAAGGGAGAAGGAGTTAAACGCCTCTGGCGAGCAGCGCTCCCACTGACTCCCGGCTAATTGACGACGCCGGCTTTTATCTGCGCCTCATACTCTCAACCTGAGGGTGAGGATTTCTCCAGGCCTGCTCCAACCTGTGATTTCCTCCACTTAATGCGTTGCCTATACATCTTTTCAAGTGCATTGCGCAGGCCTGGATGTCTGACCCTTGTTTGATATCCCTAAAAATACAAAAGTCGTATTTTGAGATGGGATAATTACCGGGCAGGCTGCTCCCGTCCCTCCCTGCTCTGCGCCTTATCCCGTCCTAACAAACCGGAAAATGAATAAACATGCTGCTTCAAATTAAACAGGATTTTAAATGAATCACAGCAGACTGTGAATTTAGGCGTCGTCTCTGCAAAATAACACCAAAAAAAGAGACATGTTGTTAGTGAGTTATCAAATGATATTTACCATTAACATGTGGTACCTACCCAGGCAGTTTTCCTCTATCTTCTGCCTCTTCCCTTCCTTGTTTGATGTTCGCTTGGCTGGATATGAGGAATGTGTTGGTGGAATTCAGAGAAAAGGGATAAAATCCAGTGAAGCCAACTCATATAGAAATGCTGATAAATCTGGAAATGCAAAGAAATAGTTTCCTCCTCCACGTATAGGATTTTAAATTAACACCAGTCTCTGCTTACTGGCGTTTTGTAATAAACACCTTGAAATCACACAAATGACTTATTCTTATTGATTTTAACTTTTGGTAACTTTGTTTATTTTTCTTTTATCTCGGTGTTATTATCAGCATTTCTAGCTATTACCTGGAAAATTCGTTTTAATCCCGTAATACTTCCAGCTATTTTTAACAAATAGCTGTTTACAAAATTTCCCAAAAATATGCTAGATTTTTTGTGATAGTTAAAATGTTAGTGAAATTCATTATGAGGAGATTTTGAATCACGTGTACTGCGTCAAGTGATGTTGATAAGAAGAAGCCTTTCTTTAGCACCTAGTGTGTGTTTTTGTTGTGAGAGTGAGGGATGAGCTGAAGTAGGATAATCATAAGCTGTATTTTAATTAGCCTGGCAGGTTTGATTTGTTGCTGCTGCTTTGCAAAACAAAAAAAAAAAAGAAAGGTGCAGGACACAGTGAGCAAGATGTCTAAACAGAGGGCTTTTCCCACAGTGTTCCCTTTATCACAGAGGAGCAAAACCTTTGTGTAATGTAACATGTAACTGACCCTAGAGGTCATCAAAACACATTCAGTGTCCTCCTCAGGGATTAAAGGGAACCCATTCACTGCCAGTTTGAGAAGGGTGATGCAGAGGTAACACTGGCAACACTCTGCGTGTGGGATTTTATCTCAACAATTATTAAATAATATTACATGTACTTCTTCTCTACGTTCGTCTTAAAGTGATTATAAGAACATGCTCATACTGTAGGTTATATTTTACATTACATTTCATTGCATAGGTCTATATTTTCCTTTACGTCCTGAATGCTGTGGCTGTGCGTGTTTGCCAAGTTAGCTGTTTCCATTATTATGACATGCCTTTTAATTCGCACTCTAATTGATTGTGTTGTGTTTGCGCAGGAGTTTGCCAACAGACTAACGGATGCAATTAAATACACTCGCCTTGAGATCATCAATGAGGAGGCAAAGTCAAGAACTGTGGAGAACTGACAAGGACAAATATCAGGCGGGGAAAGGACTGCTGCCTCAAGGTTAACACTGACTGAACGAACTGTGTGAAGTCTCTACAGTGTGGATTGTTCTTGCTTCTTCTTCCAAGGAGACATCACTGGCTGGATTTCATATTGCACGAGCTCACCTTTGAACTCAACGCTTTATTGACGTGGCAGTACTTTATGGTGTCAATGCCAAAAGGATTAAGTTTATTTATCATCAAATTTCTGTTTCTGTTGCCTTGTTATGAAATGAATTAAAAATACATTTGCAAATAAAGACGTTTACGTTGGTGTCATTGTCAAACCACCTTCCTGTTCCCAATCACCCTTCAACTATCCATCAGTAGCCTGCTCCTGCGTGCTGAGGTGTCTGCATGGTGTGGTAAAACCTGCCCTGCAGACCGGACCTCTCAAGTCTTCAAAGGAGGAAGAACTCAATGTGGGGGATTTGTTCAGGCTTATTTGGTAACCTAGGATTTGAATTGGATTCTGGGAGGCATTCATAACACATTTGAAAATGTTACATTGTGTGATTTTGTGTGTAATCCCCATAATAAATTTTAGAAATGGTCACAGCACTTGCACAACTGTGACTATTCATGATTTATCAAATGGTTTTCTTGTCTTGCCTCTCAGGGGTGAGGTGTGTATTGCCGGCAGGGAACGGGACGATCTGAGCTGCTGGTTAAGAGATCTGGTGAAGAGACGATTCATCCGCTTTAACCTTGCTCTCAACACTGTTTTGTTTATTTGACCCGAATATGTGATAGGGTCAGTCACCGTGTTTCCAGAGGGATTCTCTCAGACGCTCCGACAGCACTGCACAGCACTGGTGCGTTACCACCTCTAGTGGATTATGCCTCCCTGGGAGGAGGGTTAGCTCAAGCACACACACACACTCTGTAGGTACAGTTTATTCAACTTAGTTCATATTTTATCAAAGACTCTGTCCCAGATTAATAAACTGTTTTTATGACTCCAACGTGCCTTGTAAAGTACTCAATACGTTACATAAATACAAATAGGTTGCATCAATTTATACTTATTAGTATTTACAGTGCTTTGAACAGTTTAATGATTTTTATTTTAAATGACATGTAATATGATATATTTAAACACCTTGCTTTCAGTAGTAGTTTGTCTAATATGTTTTTTTTCCTTCCCCAAAAAAAGGTTTTAGCTCCTACTTTAGTGAAAAGTTCATTCTCAATGTCTAGTTTAAAGACACTGTGTGATGTCACAAACTTGCAAGAAACATTTACCATCTAGCAAATGAACATAAAAACTGACTAGTGTCAAACTCTGCACAGGGAGGGTAAAAAAGTCCAAATCACAGGCACAGGTGAACCTGACTGGAAATGGTTTTCCTGCCATGAAAACAGAAATGCATCTGTGGGAGCGACGCTGTATTGAAACAGCCAAAATATAAGTCACTGCTGGTTTTTGTTGCTGGACTAACTTTTATAAGTATGACCTGGTTTGGTGGCTCCGCTGCTCGGATTTCTGGCCTGGTACATGTAACCCTCCTGCCTTGGTTTGATAAGAGCAAAGGAAAAGGCGTGTGTGTGTTTAAATCAGTGTTTGTGCACCGTTCAAACTGCACATTGCTTTGAATAACACTTTGGCCGATGCCCTCAGCTTCCCACTTCGACTTCTCAAGCATACCCCCTGTTAGCGCCAACCCTGCCAATTCCTCTCCTGTCTTTAATATCTCTCTTTCGGCCCTTGGGTTTTGCCAATAAAGGCTCCCCTGTGACAGTTGGACATTGCAGTCACATTTGGGAGACAGTGGTGGGTGTTTGTAGCGTTCCCAGCCCCAGGCCTGTGGGGAATCTGTGATGGCTCGCCTGTCAGCCGGCCCCTCCCCTGTAATTAGGAGAGTAAACACAGTGCCTGGCTCGGCTTCGGGGAGAAGCAGGAGGGAGCAGAGGAGTGAGCAGAGGAGGGAGGGGACCGTCCGGGTCCTGTCCTACTGCTACTTGAGCTGTCCAGGAGAAGCTATGGACCAACAGACTGTGATTAGCAGCAACATCACATCACATCACAAGAAGAGGAGTCTGTTAACATGCTGAGAAACATCAGATTTCCATGTGCCCCTTGTTGACTACTCGTCACTGGCAGGCTTTTCACTTTATGGAGAAAATACTGATCGCTCAATTTGAGCTAAGAGACAACTAAAAGTTAAATCAAGCATTTGCTGCATCTAGAACTCCACCAGATACAACACCACCACTAAGCCTCCATCCCTACTCTCTTCACCTCTCTCCTGGTTGCTTGGGGGACTGGTCAGCGGCTGGAGGAATGTGCTGTGGGCTGGAGTTGTAGCCATAGCTTGGGACCAAACTCGGGGGGAGCGCCATCCCACCCAGCCACAGCCACTCTGCTCTGCCCAGGCAGGGAGGCTGGCTGCGGGAAGGCTGGGACCAGGAGGGGAGGAATTTCACTGGAGGAACCTGCCAGAGAAATGCCATGCGGGGAGCGATGAAGAGAGAAACCTAGATAGAGAGAGAGAGCTGGGGTGGGGTGGGGGGTGGGAGAAAAGAAGATCTCTGCCAATTGAAACGCAGCCTGTCAGTGTCATTTTGGTTTTGTAGAATGCTTACTGATGATGGGCCAGTTGCTGAATGAGCTGGTTGCCACACAGACACAGTGGCACCACATCTGACTCAGATCTTTCTCAGATGGCCCAGGGCCCTGTGGGTGGAACAGAGGTGTCTTGAATTATTGCAAGTTGGTGCATTTAAAAATCATCATGTTTTTCTCAGTTCGAGTCTAACTCATCCATCTGTACTAAACACCATCTGTCTGAAGCATCATCACATGCACTAGTTTTTGTGGAGGTACATTTTAAATCAGATGGTGTGCATCAGTGTGTGCATGTGGCGGACAGGGAGCGTACAAAGGGAGGGTGCTTGAAGGCCCAGTGTACTTGCCAGAGTCTTTACGGCGCCCAGAGAGCCATGCTGCAGCATCATGGTCCACAGCATGGAGAGACATGGGGCAGATGGGTGCAGTGTAGCAGCACAACCTCCCCCCTTCTCCTCCCAAATGTGAGGCAACAGTGGTGGGAATGGCACAGTGTGAGAGGGAGCCTGGGTTCATGGCCGAAACAGAAAAGCTGTTGGAGGGGCATTTGGGGGCTGGGAAAGGGGTGGGGGTGGGGGGTGGCAGAAAGCTGTTTGAGTGGGGGCTTTGGAGAAACTGTTGGTGGGTCAGGGATCCTGCAATGGCGAGGGAAAGCCAGTTCCCCTGTTACATCCCTTTGAAATCCAAGTGCAGGGGCACGAGCCCAGGCAGGAGTAGCAACGTGGCCCAGCGCCTGGGCAGACAGGCAGTCACCGCACTGGGCCACAGTCCAACTTGCCTTGCCTGGCCCCTTCCCACCCCTTCTGGCCCAGGCTTACGGGAGTCAGGCAGCCGACCCCCAGTGGACAGGCCGGAGCCCTACACTACTTACTGATTCCCATCTCAAAGCCTCTGCTGGGTTCGAAACAGCAGCAACATCCACCAGGGGGAGAGGTCCCGCAGAGATGTGTGTGTGTGGGGGGGGTGAGCTCCACTGCCTCACAGCTCCTCCTGCACCCAGGCCTCTGGATGGTGGCCCAGCAGAGTCTGCTGCTGATGATAACCCCCACCTCACAACCAGGCCATTCTGCCTTCAGGGCCTGTGCAGGTCCACACATCCCCATGGCAACAGTGGCAGGGCCATCCACACAATATGAGTGGGCAACAAGCCAAGTGCTGCCAATTTGGGATGAGGGAGAGGCATTTTGGGAGAATGCTCACTGCTGAATCTTTTCACCTTTATTTTGTCTCTGGGTAATCATGTTTTTGGCTCCAGTGATCTAATATCAGAGACTCTGACAGCATTTGATATTTTAACAGTGGTCAGCAGCACCTCAGGCAACCACACTGTGCTTTTTGAGGTTCTCCACTGCTGCTTCATGTCTTCCGCTTCTCTTTAAGCTCTATGTTTTTAATTCTCAGTTTCTTAACAGCTAGTGCAGGCATTTAGAAAACCAGACCGCGGGGGAAAATTGACCTAATGCATTCAGAAGCATTGGTTGTGTGTTTATAGAGACCTTGTCACTGCAATATTAAGCCTGCGTAAACATAAGTAGTTCAATGACATTCACAGCAGCCACGTAAAGTTGACTCCCCACCCACTAAGCCACTGGGAAGATACTGTGCAAGTGGTTGAGTGATGTTTACTGAAAGTAGATATCCGCTGTTTGTTTTGTTGTTCTGCTTTCCAGCCGTAAACACGGCGTAGATTTCCTTGAGTGGTGTTTGAAACGCGTATGTGTGTGTGTGTGCCATGTGTTATATTTGCTGATAACAGGATTTACTCAAATTGCGACTCGCCAGTTGAGAAAGGTTAATTGTCAGTGCAACTGGTAGAACGAGTACACGCAATAATTATTAGTCTGAGTTGCTTTATTATTTAGGGATGCTAATTAGGCATTAACTGTAGTCCCCTTTTTGGATCACAACTTCAAATGCATGTCAAACTGTATTAAGTTCACTTTGACATCCATTTATCAAACTAAAGGAATGCTGTTTTGTAGATGTCCTTAGTGTGTTTATTATTATGAAACCGTTCTGTTCTCGAGGTATTGATCAGAAATTTAGCAGAGGGGATTTTCAGAAATTGTTCAGTGGAGTGGATCTTCATTTTAATCGCTGCAAAGACAAAAAAAAAATGATGTGTTTTTTGGGGGTTGCTGGTGGTTTTAGTGGTTTGATCATTTAAGCTTGCATTAAGAAGGGTATTTGATACATGTGCAAAAGCAGAAACGTGTAATTGTCAAGCACACCAGTTATTATTCCTCTTAGAGACAGAAGTCGTGGTTTGTGTACCACCCATGTGGACAAGAATCTGGCGTTAAGGTGAGGTGGCAAGTGACAAGGAAAGAAAGCAAGAGATCAATGCGTGACTGCCAGTGCATGTCATTGGCCTACACTCTCATTAAATAGCCCCGTGCTGCTTATGTTGCTGCCCAGACGCAAATTAATTTGGATGCCTGGAAAGACTGCAGAGCCCAGGACTCATCTCTGCCCTTTAAAAAAAAGAAAGAAAAGACACCAGTGGAGAGCACTCTTACAACAAGGGGGGCAGGGGCTGAGAGAGGGGTTTTGATGGATTTCTGTGCAGGGCAATACACTGTCTGGAATAAGATGGGAGGGTACAGAGGACACGGTTGAATGTGCTTGTCCTACTATGATGACAAGATGGCTCAGCCACCACTGTGCCACCGGCCTCCCCCTATGCTTACTTACTCCCCAGCCTCCCCCTTGCACTCCCCCTCAGGACACCAGTGAAGTAGAAGGGAGTGTTGAGGGAAGAGGGAGGTGGGAGAAGAGGAGTACTAGATGCTTAGCTGCCATTTAATCTTCTCCCTGGCTCACTGCAGATTCTTTCACTACATGCTCCACTCCCTTTTCCCCCCAACTCTGTACCTACTCATCCCTGGGCCCGCTTTACGGGGGGGCTCTTGATCAGTGAGGTGATGGAGAATGGCCCTCGTCACACACTCCAAATAGGATCGGATTGCCTGGGAGTAAAAGGTGAGAGCATCATGGAGCTTGGTAAAAATAGTGGAGGTGGAAGTAGTGGTTTGGGGGGGGGCGCTTCAGCAACCTACTACCAAAAAATGTGGTTTGTTTGAGATGGAGTTTTCAGGGCTCGAAGGTTTTATCGGGGTTTCTGGTGGCTATGCTGTGCCGGTTAGGGGGTTGGCCAAGAGAAGAGGGAAGAGAGGTGGAGGTCTTGTTCTCCACTAGCTTGTTGTTGGCATGTCGTTAACCTCCTAGGGCTCAGAAGAAAAGAATCAGTCCTCTGTGTGCTTAAAACTCAGGGTCCATTTGTAAGAAGGGATGGACACTGGAGTAAAGGGTTAAATAAAAACACATGCTGGGTCACAGACCAGCCCCCTGGGTGTTACGTATTATACAGTTAAGTGGCTGTTTCAGTATTCTGACATAGTCTTCACCGTTGCTCTTATCTTTTTTCTTATCAGTGGTGAGTTAAGTCCTGTGTGTAAAATGTATATCTGAAAAGTAGCAACAAAAAAACTAGCTATAGCTGAGGAGTGTAATAATTCCCTCTAAGAAGCTTTATTTAGAACATTATTAATATTATTACAGCAGATGTTTTAACTTAAGAAAGAAGCCAGTTAACTTTGCGTAAAGACAGGAGGAAACACACCAACCAACTCACTGCTAGTTTATTCTTCTTTTGAAATTTGTACCAAAGGTTTTTCTAAGCCTCATGTGTGGGATGTGTACTTTTACTACAGAAGATGTCAAATGCTCTGAGCAAATAGGGATTGAAACATAAACTACAGACTATTGTACATTCTGCAGTTTGCTGAACTGAATGTCAGAGCATCACCTTACAGAACAATAATGACGAATGAATGTTTTATCTGTGTTTTTAGTGTAACGGTGTAAAATGGGCTGAGAGTCAGGAGGTTGGTAACTTTTGCTTAGTCTTGGGATCAAACATCAGGGGTGACACAACAAACTTTTATCCCCTCTTTTCAGCATTTCTCTTTTCCTCCCCCTTCCTTTCTACAGTAGTAATGCCCCACACTATTTTTCTCCATCTTATCCCTTTTAATTAGAAAGCAAATTCTGCAGCCTGGAGAGACCTAATCCCCTACTACCCAACAATGGACAGAGTGGCTTTGAACAGCCGACCTGCAACCCTCAACCCCCGGTGCCTCAAATTCCCCCCACACCGCCGGACCTTCAAGAGGAAAAGGGGAGCTTTTCTTTCACAGAACATTATTACCGAGGGGTGCGTGTACTGCTGTGTTTGCAGAAGCACATATTTGCATTTTAAGAATGTTAACAGTAATTAACAACTACGTGACACATGTGACAGAAATAATACAAGTGTTCTGCCAACTCTGTCTATTGCCTCTGTAAGAAATGTAGCCTCAGCTGATTTGCATATATATTAATGTCGCTTATTGTATAGATTAGATCCCATTAGTTGTGGTGATTCTGGTAGAAGGTGCAGTCACTAGACTGCTAAAAGTCTTGTTATTATGTTAAAATCATGTTGAAATTGTTGGAGGGGGGCAAAGAAAAAAGAGGGGTTGTGGCACTGATGCAAGGTTAAGGGTGATTAGACTCCCTGACCATCCTGACAATAGGCGGAGATTAGATTCTAAAAGCCTTAAAAGAAAAAGGCCCCTCTCTAAAATGGAACTCCATTAGTAGCCTGTGAATTTACACTGCTTGTATCTAAAATTACCAGCTTTCATTTCTCATTAAAAGTGTATCTAGATGGAGCACAGAGTCTGCTGAAATTAAATTCTGGCTTCATTCCTGGGTCTGAGCGCTTTCCACCCAGTCTGGCAGTTAACACAGGGGCAAAGTGATCATTTACTGAGCTGTTTGTCAGGAGAATTATAGAGCTGTCAGTGTCTGCGCTTGTGCCATCCTGCGAGGTCATCTGATAGCAGCAATGATTAGTGAGGGGAGGAGAATATCACACACAATGGCAACAGTTTAATCTACTGGTTACTGCTCTTCATTTACAAGAGAGCTGAAACGTTTTTCACCAAGCAAAGAAGCAAGTAACACCAGGTCTCAGCGCAAGGAGTGTGTGGGCTTCTCTGTGCGCCAATAAATGTCACACATAGTCTAGTTTGGAGGCCACTAGCACAAAGGATCTCCCGTGGGGCTCTGTGGACCACTGACGTTGATCAGAGTCTGGCTGAACATGCTCCTCTGTCCGGCCGGCACACTGTGAAGTGGGTGGGTGGGAAGAGTTGAAAAAGGTTTGGACAGAATCCCTCTCCCAGCTCCACACCCACAACACAGCCAATCACTCTGCCCTGAATACATCCAATAACCAGAGTTGTCAGAGAACCTTGGAAGATGGCGGGACTCCGAATTGTACCTGAAGTCTGAAGGGGACAGGGTGAAGAGGAAGGGAGACAGAGCTGTCCCCTGTGGAGCACCTGTTTTACGGCCAACAGTGTTATTCACAGTCAGTGACGTAGTCATTTATCAGTGATACTGCAGAAAATGTTTATTTTCATTTAAAATCAGAAGCAACTTCTGGTGACCCTCGGGATAGGTACATGGTTAATTTATTGACATTTACCTATCCGTGTTCTGTGTTGTTTGTTTTTGCTAAAAAAAATGTATCAACAAAACAGCGAATTCTTCTGAGAAGTCACATTTTTAAACTTCTTTACCAACTTGCTTTGGACTGCCTCATCTGAGTGGACCACCCACCTCTTTACACCTGCTGCCTTCCGCCTGAGCACCATGCTCTCTGCACTTGCCATACAGACGTGTAAAGTAAATTTCAAGGTCAGGAAATAAGCTGTCTGAGTCCTATTTGTGCTGGACACTGCCCTTCCAGGAAAACAGGGCCATCAATGCAACACCTTCAACGTCCAGAGCATTTCTCTACACATAATGTACTTCAGTCTTCTGCAGCAAGTCATTTCATTCACTGCAAGTTAGGACATGTGCACAGGGTCCATTAAAATATTTCATCCATCCATCCAAAATTATTTTCATATTATAAACTGCTCTAAGCAATATTTTACTTTGAACAATGGATCAAAAAATGTGTGACGTGTAAAAAAAGAAGCTCTTCATTATACTCAGTTACCTTTAGCTGTGTTTCATAGTCTTCTACAGCTTCTCTGAAATCAAGCTGCGGAGATAAATGCTTCCTGTTTTTGGGACAGTTCCGGGTTCAAATTCATTAAACAAATCATTCTTCCCTCTTTTTTGTTTAATTTAACCCTATGACATCTGATTTTAAATGTTGTACACAGCGGCAGCAGTGATTCTGTTGTAGGCATATTCGTCTGAATCTAAATGTTACAGCCCACTAGTAGAAGAAAATGCCAAGCACAAAAAATGCAATTACTTGACTTTGGAATTATTATCGAGTGTCAGAGAGGGTTGTGAAGAAACAAATAGTGGTTCAAATAGGAAGATGAAGAATAAACTGAGCCTGTCTGGGGGATCTCTTTAATTTGGAACTACATTTTCGTTGCTGATTTTCCGTTTTCAGCTCTACGCCTCTCCCCTCTCACTGTGACAATGTTGTCTTAAAGAAATTCAAACAGAGTTTTATTGACACAATGAATGATCTTTCAAAGGAATCACAGATTACATGAAATAACTTCATTTAGCTTCCATATTCATCATTGCTCTGCTAATTAACATTGATAGAGATGCCCTAAGCAGAGATGGTGCTCTGTGTGTGTGTGTGGAGGGGCATTCTCCCACTTCCATTTACTTAAAGCTCAGAAGATCTTTTTTACATCCTGTCTCAATTAGTTACTCACGCTGTCACTCTTTCTGTCACATTCTGGTGTCACAGTGAAAACACTGTGGAGTGGGCTGCCTGGATGAACAAACAACGAGTCTTAGCACGAGCGTTAAGCAGGAGAGCGTGGGTCACACTCTTGCCTGAGGCCACCATATTCCTTTCCTACTTAAGGGTTCAAATTTCAGAAAGCTACTTAGGTATTATTCTAATCCCTTCCCATTTTTTCCCTAGGCCAAAATCTCAGGTTACCATTTGGACCCTTGATCGAGTGTAGTGCTGAAGCTTGAAGTTGCACTTCGTGGTTTTGTTTGTCATGACACCTTGTGGCTCATAAGAAGCCACCAGTGACAGATTTGAGCTGTTTAGTGTCCACAACAGTAACAATAAGGGACTGGATCAGATGCTTCCAGTTCATATGTGCTGCCACTCTTTTCCTGATGGAGTAGGCACCACCTTATTAATTAAACATCATCTCTTAATTTGCTGTAACAACACATTAGCGTGACAAAATCAATGGCTCTGATAGAGTATTCATGTATTTCTCACAGCATATTCGCTGTTCTCTAGGGTCTGTCTATACTCTGAGGTGGTGTTTCCTCACGCTGCTGCAGATGGAGTTGGGGGGTGGGCGGGGTGGAGGAGCAGTTTAGGTCAGAGTGAGGACTGTTGGGAGTTGTGGCGACGGGTGCCTCTATGGGATGTTTTTCTCTTGTACAATTTTGTTGTCTAAATGTTTTACAAACTTAATTGGCATTCCTGGGGGAAGGCTGCCAGCTGTCTGCCTGATGGTGAGGCTTTCTAATTTGGTGCATGGCGAAAACTAGCTGCAGGGGTAGCTAGCGGAGCGGAGCAGGGCGCAACACGCTGCACACTGCACACTGCACATGGCCTGATCAGGCCCAGGGTTTGTTTGTTTTTCTCTCGTTTGTTCAGCAACAGACATCACTTCAGCAGGAAAGTGGTTAGCAGCTGCTATCTAACAAGCGGAGGGCAGATAGTGCGCTGGGCCATAACGCTGGGGTGGGGTATTACAGAGACGGGGCTGACCACTGTTGAAGCTGGGAACACACTGGGTGCATAAAAGGCAATTATGACCTGGTACATTATCTATGCTAACTAGCAGATACTTTGTTGTTCTCATGTCATTTACATTTTCACAAAGTACCATTTTGAATTTGCATACACAACTTTTTACCTTTTGCTCAGCGTCTTTCTTCCCTCGCTCTACCTTTAGCACTTTAAATCTGACAATCTGATGTCACTGAGGGATTTCAAAGGTCAAGATACCAATTTAAAAAACGTTAAAGTAAGCTTGATTTCTACTTTAGCGCTAATTCACATACACAATAGACTTGAATTAGGAGCTTGGAGTATTAAAGGTTTAGTTAAGGAATGACTGTGGATAAGAAACTGCTGATACTAGAGTGCACTTTAAACAAAGACTTTTATTTATTTTTATTTTCCCTATCCAGTAATATTAATATCACACATCAAGCCATACTCTTTTTTGCTTATCTAACAAAGGTGAGTCCAGCTGTGGGCTGGGGCTCACCAAGTCCAAGTCCTGCCAGTGAGATCTGTCTGTAGGGCACGTTGACTCTGTGCACATTATCACCAATGCATGACACTGCATAGTCACGCAGGATAATTGGCCTGCAGTGGTGTCACAGCAGCTGAAAATGTAAAACTTGCTGGTTTTTCAAGGGTAAACAAAACTCATGCCCCCCTTACTATGGATGTATATACATGCTCTGGTGAAGACTAAATTCACGACATGATGTCCAAAATCACAGGTCTACACCAGTCTCTTGTTTGTTTTCAATTTTTGAAATCTCATGACTGGCATATACCACATTGAGAATGGCGTATGAGCAGGACAATTAGCATTAGTGGCTGTAAACGTACTCCTTTGGTGCTCATAGGTTAGCATTTTGTCTTTTAACATGCACTTTCTGACTTAGATTCTTCCCCTATATGCTCCAACCTGTCAATATTCCCTCCAAATCTTATTTCCAGGTACTTTACTTTACTTTTACTTTACTTTGCTTGGCAGACGCTTTTTATGCGGGGTTCGAACCTTCTACTTCCCAGTCTGACGCTCAAACCATTGAGCTACCAGGCCGCTGGTAGGGTCAAGAGTCACAGATTCTTAAAAATATACTCGTGCCTGTGTAACAAATCAAAGAGATGTTCCATGTACCTTTTCAGGAGACAACAAACAGCTGCAGACCCTCAACGTACAGTAGAGGGGCTACTCCGCTAAGATCTTGGCTCAAGGCCCATCCCTTTTTTTCCATCCACGTTTGCTTTCTATTTTTTAAACAAACGGCCGGATGTAGAGGATCAAGGGATCTAAAGCTTAGCTAGAGCGCTGCATTCACGATGCATGTGGCTAGTGGTGGGGTCTGAAGCAAACATATGCTGAAGTCTTTATTGGCATTTGAGAGGAAATTGGAGGGGCAATCAATTAGCCATGAAGCTGTCCGTCCCCAGGGGCACTTGGGATATCCAAATGACTGAGTGGCCATACACACTAACATTCTAATTGACTTGGCTTTACTTCATGGTCAAATGCCATTGTGAGAATACAACCACTCCACTGAAGTTCTTCAGATTGTTAAAAGATAACTTATGGATTGAAAAGTGCAGGGGGGTTAAGCAAACATGCAGAAAGTGTACATTTGAGCCTGGGTGGTACATTCAAACCTGCTGTTAGTGCAGTTGGTCTTGGCGTTAATTGGCGCTGTAATAGTCTAATTGATAAGCGTTATGAGCAGGACAGGGAGGGGGCAAAAGGTTGCAATCCAACTCCAGCTGCGGTGTAGACTTGAGAGGAGCATGTGGGGGCAACTCCTGATTATTCAACATGTTTCTCTAATCCCAGCCCTTGTGGTAGGAACCTGTGAAAGAGCCTGGTCTTTGTGCTGGGGGGCTAATCGTGTTTTGGAAACGCCGATCGAGGCTAATCTTCTGGCCTGCCTCTAATGTGGAGCCGCTGATATCCTCTGCTGCGATAAATTAAGCTACTTATTAATCTAATTATGGTACATTCATCTCCACAAACTTTCATGTGACTTGGAAAGCCCCCTTCACCATTAACTCCCACACCCCTTTATGCTCCCCCTCTCCAAACCCAGATCTTGAGACTGGCTCCCCTCTCTCTCTCTCAAACTGCTTGGCCCTGGCCAGCCCAATTAGGAGCCCACGGGATCTTGCCACTAACGAGCCTCCAGGTTCCAGACAGCCTCTTCACACAGACTGGGGGTCAGTCTAACTCATGCTCTGCTTCTTTCCCCTCCATCAAGTCTTCACCTGCTCTAGTCTGTTTTTCTTTAATCATTTTGGTTTCACCCATTATGGAGGGAATTCGTTTCAAGAGTTTTCGTTTGTATTATTTCTTTTTTAAGTCTTTTGCTCATTTGCTTCTTTGATGTGTTTAAACCTCCACCAAATATCCATTGATTTGCATTCATCTTCCATTTTCCTCCTGGTTTATCCTAAATTTAACTTTAAATTTAACCTTCAGGTGAAAGTCAATCCAACCTTTTTTTGACCTTCTTCAGACCAATGTAATGCTCGTAGTGCAGCTGCATGTTTTGTCCTGATGTTACAAGAAATGTATTATAGGGGGTCATGGGTCTGTTAGGTGGGAATCTTCAGGATCTTGGAAACTCACGCTGGGGAAGTGCGAGCAGGATGACAGGACCCTTCCTTCCACGGACAGTGACCCTGAAGCGAGATGAAAGAAGTTCATGTCGGCACTTCAGCAGCTCAAACTGAGCGGCAATCATCCGTGAAGGCCCTCCTTCCCATCCACCCCCGCTTTTACTATTCTCCACCTCTCCCTATCCCTGCTTTCTTTGATTTTAGGTGAGCTGGAGAAGAGTGTCAGTGTACACTGGGGTCAGGACTTTTTTTCCTTGCCCCAGTCTTCCTGCTTATGCTCTTTTGCTTGTCTGTGGAGGCAGTGGGGAGTGTTTCATTTCTAGTATTTTATTTGCAGAAGCACAGTTTAGTTTTCTTTGTTGTAATACCAGAATGCAAGAATACCTATATTCATATCATCACAAATATACCTCTTTTTATTTTTGTTACAGCATGACCCTACCTACTGTAGCACACCATGGCATTCACCTTCCAGTGTTTTTTTTCTTATGTGATGATGTGGATGTGTTCTTTGCTCAAAGCCAAGTGGATGAGCATGACGACAGGGAGCCGTTTGCTGCCATTTGTTCTTCGAAACAAAGGTTCTGTGCTGCTATCAAACTCCCATTAGATATGGAGAATTGACTGTGCGGTCTGCACTATGTACCAAATAGCGAGGTGATAACACAGCGCAGAGGCAGGCCAGGGTGCTAATTGCATGCCGAATATTTATAGTCCAGACAATTAGCTGTTGCTTTTTATATGCAAAATAACAACAGCAGCAGTGGCAACAGAGAGATGGGTGGGGGTGTGTGGGGGGGTAAGTAATTAAGATGCTCAAAACAGGACAGGGACATGCAGTCTGTTGTGCTCTGATTTGTTGCTAACAAACACAATAATTACCCTGTTATTGTGGGATAATGAAGTTGCCAGTGTCCTTTTCCCTCTGCCAAGTGCCATCCTGAACAAGGATGTTCCAATCACTGCTGCTGTTACTGTGAACATGGCCTTGAGAATGAGAGTGCTTCAAAGTTCAGAGGTCACAGAGGATGTCATGGATCTTTAAGCACTGTTTTGTCAGGCAAAAGTGTACGGTGTAGCGATAACACCATGGTCATGGTATTGCTGGAATAATATACAACAGATTCTAACTAAATACAAACAAATAATTCCCTCTTTTGCTGTAAATTTTATGCACAATTACTCAAAGCAGGACATGGCAACACGAGGCATACTGCAGCTTTCACATAATGAAAGGTAAACTGCTGCCATCTGTGAACGTTTGTGTGAGAGTGCGAGCGTGTAACTCCCGTACGCATATGTCTGTGTATGTCTCTGACCGCAGGTTTATTGAATCAACAATGCTGTCTGGCAGGATTAGGTGCAGCTTGAGCTGATTTGATATTTGTGGCTGATAGTGCTTGTAAGCACACCTTTGTTCCGTTCCATTGTGGCCCAGATTAAGGCGAACCTCCTCTTCATCATCCTGCCTCAGTGTAGTAATAACCCAGATAAAGCTACTCTTTGATTGAATCATTTCTGCCCAGGTTCAGGACCTGTCAGCTGTCACTCATGCATCAGAGGCTCCATTTCTGCTTTCTCTTTCGCTTCCCTCCCCTTTCTCACTTTTTATCTATAATACCTGTCAGTCACAATGCTAGAAACTAATGAGAATGTTTATGCATGTCTATCTCCACTAATGATCGTTTGAATCCTACTTTTTGTTCAAATACTTCTATTTTGTTAGAATAGAACTTTTCAGTCTAATATTTGCATCACGTTTCCACTTTTAATGCCCATGAAACCTGCTTGTCCCAAATTCCAAGCAGTTTTGTTTGGTTGCACTTTGAACCTACAGAGCTAATTTGAACAGTTATGCTCCAGAATCAATAAATGCAGGATTATTGTGTAACGTTGGGCACAGATTGTAGGTACAGTGTTGTGTAGGTGTCGTTTACTGTGTTTGTTGTTGTGTGGGAGTCAACAGATGATTTCTTAGGAGGTGTTGTGGGTTCACAGCAGCAGTTGTATTGATAGGTGCCAGCCTCATAAATGACATACCCACACTCACACACTCATATTCAAATTAGGCAGGCAGGAAATTGTACTGTGTGTCTGATGGGCTTTTAGATTTTGGGGGTTTTGACATCTGCATTGGACTTCTGTATGAATACTAATGGAATTCTAGCACTAGATTACATCATTTCATGTAAATGTGATGTATGAAATAAATTGCAGCCCTCTCTTATTGAGGAGATGTTCATAATATTGCACTGTAATGCTTTCAAACATTCATAGGGAATTTGTTGCGGATTGAAGCAAACAGCGATCTCTTTACTTGACGTGGTGCGTTATGGATGTACATGTTTAAGAGAACTGTAAAATGCCCAGAAAGCGGGGTTAGATTTGTAAAAGTATTTTATGAAAACATTTTAATAGAACTATAACAATAAGACTTCGAGATGTCAGACACCTGATGATGTGGATTTAGATTGGTATGATGTTAAGGCTTAAAATAAGATGCAAAAAAATGTCACAGTGACAATGAAATCTCACCTAATTTAGTTGAATAACAATAGCTACTATTGAGTAGCTGTTGGATACCTCCAATCATTGTGGAATAATGGAACATCCAAACATCTTTATGGACAGTCAGCGCCTTTATATTAGGTAATAGCTGTCTAAATAGGCACTCTCCCCTGACAGAGCACAGCTACGGTCCTGTGGATTGTGTGATGTCAGCGTGCTTCAAAAGCAGTAACGTTTCTAACCTTCTCTCTCACACATACAATGTGTAGTGGGGTTACATTCATTTTCATAAACACAACTTCTCTTGAGGGTTGTCACATGAAAAAAAGGTGTTCAAAGTCATTCATATGATTATGTATCTTTTCTTCCTCTCTCTCTCACACATGCACGCTAATCTCTACAGGTATTTCTCCTCGGCTGCTGTTATTAGAATGCAGCAAATGCTCTCTATTGATGCATGTCAGAACCTTATTCTTTCATCTCCAACATTTAATTTACCGTCCTGTTGTGCCACTAATCCTGTGTCGTGCCATTTCCTCCGCTCCTCAGATTGCTCTCTCAAAGCCCCCTCTTCCCCAGATAAAGAGGAAGGTAATCACCATTGGCGGGCTACTGATATACCAGTGCTGCCCCCCCTTCTCTTGGCGGCCCCAAATTAAAGGGCTGTCCTGCCCTTGCGCCCCCTTAATCACTGGCCTCGTCTCTCTATGCGAGTGGACCCCAGGGCTGCTGCACTTTCATCCACAAATAGGCTTTCAGTCAGAACCACCCAGGGCTGGCCTCCTCGCTGACGATCCCCACACACTCCTCAGCTCTGCTCTGCTCCATCTTTCCTACAGCGGCCTCACTTCCAATCTCACGTACATGCTCTTCTTCAGGCCCCCTCTAGTGATTGGCCATGAAGAGTATTCTACTTTTGCTTCTATTGCACCCTGATGAATTCAGTCTTTTTCTCTCCTCAGGAGGTCTGACCCAGAAGTCTGTTAAGGAACTTCAAAGTGGGAGAGCACAGTCATTTCAGCTGTCCCAACTCATAATGGAGCCGCCGAGTTCTCTTAGATATGACAGCTATGAATACAGCAACAATTTTCCCTTTTGGTCAGCACCTTTTAATAATATAAAGGTGTGTACTCACATGTGTGCTTAGGCTGAATTGATTGTGAGGCAAAAGCATCCAAACACAGATTATCAGTAGCCTGATGCTTACAATCGTGTTGTCGGCCCACAGCAGTGAAAATGCAATTGATTGGCAGCAGTGGTGGGTTGTTGGGGTCAGCATTCTGCCCTAAAATACGCAGAACCACTCAATAGCATTTAGTTAATTTCTGTTAATTGCAGCTCTTACTTCCCTCGGCTGAATTGACACAACGCCGGAGGGCTCAGCCAAATCATCACCATTATGACATTAGCAAGGGCTTATCCAGCGCTAAGAGCTTGAGCTGATACTAACACTAAGGAGTTTAGGATGCTGAGATGAGACCAAGCAATTGCAATATCTGCTGTAAGACTGATGGACAACAATGAAAGTTTACAATAAGGATCAAAGATGCTTGCAGGGTTAAAAGAACTATCCAATTAAGAAAGCATGCTTTCAGTGCATCCGCACAAAGTTGGTGCCACAGCTGGTGAAGCCTGAGCTAAAGCAGACAAACAACACCCCTGTGCACTAATATCAAGCCGTTTAGCTTGAGCAACCAATGCCATGTAAAAAGGCACGACTGCTCTTTGCAACATGTTTAGCCCCTCTGCCCTGGACCTATTAAGTGCTATGAGAGGGATTCTCCTCTTTGAGTTGGGTGAAGAGGCTGTTTAATAGACACACACACAGCAAATTAGTGAGGAAATAGTATTGTGCCTTTCATGAAACAAGAATTGGGGAGGGGAGGTGGGTTGCAGCGGGCAAGGGTTTTAGGGCTGTGGGGGAAGATGATTGCTTGTGATGTATCCCAGGTTGTAATCCTTGGACAAGAGATTGCCGGTTGCCTTTTTCTTTCTAGCCAGCAGAAGGGCTCTGGCTGGGGAAAGACGCTGGGCTTAATTAGACTTGTCTGGGGACGAGATGGGCTTTAGGTGTAGCTAATTAAGATCATAGCTCTGGCTGAAATGGCTTAAACTGCACTGCAATACAAGTCAGGTCCCAGAGGAGCAGAACACTGCCAGTGAGACACCATCTTTTAGCAGCCAGTGAATGCATAGAGTATATTGATGATTAGGATGAGGGCTCATTTAAAGAAGGTTGTTAAGGGGGCAAAGTGCATGATTGCATCTTCTTTATAAACTTTTCATTACATTTATATCATTTTTCATTATGACCTGCTCCAAATCTGGCCAAATACGTCTTGTTCTTTTTAAAACCACACACATTACTCATGCTTTGTCAAGTGTTTTTCATAAAATATCAGTGTGTGTTATTTCATTTTGGTCCACAGTAGGTAGATCTCCAAATACGTGTCTGCTGTCTGCCTGCTAGTGGCTGGGCTTGTTAGCGCCAGAGACACTTGACAATAAGAGTGGAACTGAATCAAACTGGAACCCTCTTGTGTCTTCTGGCGGGCAAAATGGTTAGAGGCCAAACAGCCGTTCCCATAATCCTCACTATTGACAGGGTCTGCTCTGTTCTCTGCCTGATCTGTTTGGTCTGTCAAGTTAAAGGAGCCCCTCTAGTGCTTGTGGGAACCAAATCTATAAACAAACGCTCAGCCCAACTTTAAGTCTTTCCTATGTATTGTCCTTGGCCTACCATCATCCCTGTCTATCAATGTTAATCATTATTTAATTAGCTGTCACAACAAAACCCTTCCACATTGGAGTGGAGAGATTATATTTCATACATTTAACGTGTGGCAGTTGCTCTCTTATAAAGTTTGAGGCTCACTTCATATTGTGAGAATGGGCCTCAGACCAGAATAAAGGTGTGAATGAACAAAGCAGCAGAGAAATACATTAAATATTTCCCTGGAGCTTTCTGGCCCTTTCATCATTTCATTCATCTTTGTTAGGACCAGACCTTTCTTGCTGTGACTTTGTTAAATTTCAGCATTTCCTCTCTTGTTCATTTCAGCTAAGGGTGAAAGAGGGGAGGGAGCTTTCTAAATGTAGTGGCGTAGCTGTAATAACCAGGCTCCTTTTCCCTCTCTCTCTCTCTCCCCTCTGACCAGCCGTCACCTCTAAATCTGTCTTTTCATATTCCTCTCAAAGCGCCTTGTCCTTAGAAAAGGCGCCTGCCAAACCGGATCTCTGGGCAAACAAGAGATGTGGAAAAAGAGAGAGATGAGAGACCTTTTGGAGGCAAATGATTTAACCACTGGTGGGGAATAAAAATTATTCTTGTGATTTCTGCCTGAGACTCAAACACTGTAATGGAAAATCAAAAACACCTCAGGAGAAATCGAATTTAAATACCATGAACCTAATAAAAAAAGACTTCTGGGTTAAGACTTTCAATTGTAAAGCGTCCATCAGACCTGAAAGCATTCAAAGTTAAAAAAAAGGCCACTGATTCATGTGTTTGTCTTGATGCCTCAAGTTTTAATAGGGTGTGAGTGAAAAATCCGGACAGCAGTGTGAGCAAAGGGTGCAGTGCATCTACCTGGGTGGTTGTCCAGTGATGGGCTGTTGAACAACACCGTTGGACTTGACCGACAGGCCTGCGATAGGTGACGACAGCCCGGCCTTCTCATCCATGAAAGGCTGGAAGCTCAGCAGCACCTTCAACTATGTCTGCCAGGCTGTTCGAAAAAGGAAATATTCAAATGGTAATCGGAAGGCCGTGAATCATAAGCCCAAGGTAAGCTATGTAATGCTGGTAAGACAGTGAGTAGTGTTTTATTTGTGGAGAGGGAAATCCTTTTTGCCATTCAACAGAACAATTGCAACAGTAATACCATTAACTTCCACCCTGAATCGCCAAATGCCATTTAATTGCCAATAGCAGCCCATTGTTTGGAGTGGGTGAATTTAGGCTTCGGTGCGGCAGTGTTTATACATGTGAGGGTGCGAGGGGGTAGAGATAGAAGGGTTTATGTTGCAGGGGGGTTGGAGGGTGTCATAGTGTAAGATGTCTCAAGAATGATGGCCCCTCACACATACACAGTCACGCACAAGATGCCTAACTAAAGCTCCGCAGTAACTAGCTTAACTAAGGTCTTTAGGGAAAGTAAATTCAGACAAACTCCTCTTTGCTTAATACCTGATTTGTTCAACAACATGATTTGGGGCACGTCTATTGAAGGCCCTTTTGGGCCAAGCCGAGGTCTTAAGGCTCAGGGCTTGTACATCGTGGTTATTGTGGGCTGTTTAGGGTTTGTCTCAAATCTCCTTGTGCTGGTGTGTGGACGCTCCTAATGCTGGCTAATGGGCTTCAGCAGAGTAACAGTCTACCAGCACCCATTGAGGACCCCATGGAAAGAAGCATAAGCTCCATTGAATTAAGGCTGTGGCCAGACCTTTCTTTTGGAGTTTTTATTATTGGGTAGAGGCCACCCTCCATCACCCCTATTTTCACCCCAAATATCCTGTCCAGTCTCCTTGAATCATCTGTCCTCACAGACCTCCCTCCAACCCGATCAACACCAGCACCCCTTCTCTGGACTACGAGCCCAAACCAATCAGCATTGTCATTACACCCCTCCTCCTCTTAAAACCTGCCGCAGTCCATGACATTGGCCTCCACTCCTAGCCTTGTCTAATACCACCAATGCTGACCCTGACAGCCATGTCCCAGGGAGGGCTAAATTGAATGTGAAATGCATGGTGGGTCTTTGCAGACTCTATTGTGCAGCGGGGGAGTCTGGGAGGTGAGCAGCGTCACTGCTCCTCAGTGCTGATCGAGTTTGACAGCACGACGGGAGGAGGCAAGAAAAACGTTCTCTTGCTCTTATTCAAAGCTGAAAGAGGGCCTTTTTCAGTCGCCTATCGTCCCCCACCGACCAGCTCTGTCTTCTTTTCTTTTCCCTCCATCATCTCACCTCTCTTCTTCTTCTAACCCTGCAATGAAATAGAACTTAGCTCTTTTTTGGACCATGCTCTATTGAGTTCATCCTTGAAGGTATTACAAGTCAAGCTACCATGATCATGTCTATACTTTTAACTGCAAACCCTGCAGACCCCACCCACCTCCACTGACGCCTAGTGGGCTCTGTGTTTTGCTTCTTTTCCCCAAAGTCAGTATAGAATTTATTTTTAATCCTTGTCCATACATAACAAGCTGTGTTTACTAGCTGATATACACGGTATATGAATCAAAGTCAGTGCGTTGTGTGTGCTCTTGCACATGAAGGTGTTTTTTGATGTCAGTGCATTATGGAAAGCACATTCAGTCTCTTCCGCTTGGTCAAGCAGCCCCTCTCCCCTTGGATGCAGCAAACCCCTCATTTAATGCAAATGACAGTAATTTAGATTCCAATGCAATTCTCATCGTTGCACATTGCCTAATCAATGTGAAGTGCTGTGTAAAAAAATACATTGCCTACCTATAATGGTTGTTTTTGACCGAGTCAAGTGCAGCTCCAAGAATTAATCCCAACCTGAGATTCAATTATGGGCGCCTGGCTAGGCAGAAGGGGGATAGCACCATGAGCAGAGGTGAGGGGACTGTGATTGAATAGCTGAGGTTGTCTGTTTGTATGTGTGAACATTGCTGGTTCTTGGACTTGTTGAGTTTTCTATGACAATTTACAGTGTTGTATTGGTCTGGATCCGTCCTGGCCTGGATTGATGCCTTCTGATCTCTTTCTCCAGGAGCCTTGCGGTGATTTAAAGGCAGCCCACGTTAATCTCACTTGCCATGGGTAGCCAAGGGAGATGTGGAAAATCAGCTGGTGGAAATTCAGAGTTGCGAAACCTCATTGTCACCTTTTTCTAATGAGTTCCCTGATCATCAAATGTGTTCTCAGTTCTGACATTGCTTGAGAAAAAGGAGGAGGAGGCATCGACTTACAGCCTGGTTGTGGGAGGCGAATGCGAGCTACGCTGAGGATTCATCAGTGTGCATGGAAGTCAGGCTTCCGGAAATTCATTTTTGCCACATGTGCTAAATAAGCATGTTCCAGGTCAGTGTTTGTGCTGTGTGTTTTTGAGGCGGCTCAGGGCTCATTACAAGGTGTTAGAATGGCTCTTGTAATTTTTATTCACATTTACATACTGTTGTTGTTGGGATGCATCGACACCTCAATTGTGTTAATGACCAATTTGAGGATATTAGATTTGCCCACACAGCGTGCACCTTTTCACAGAAGACAGGTGGGAATTTAAATCACAAGCACGAGGTAAGATTTGATTTTCTTGTAAATAAAGTGAGCTCACAGTATCTCATTGCTGCAGATGTTCTTGTCTGAATGTTCATATACCACACAAATGTAAATACACACTGACTTCCTTGCCTGAAATGTGCACTCACACACTTTCTTCTTGTATACCATTTACTGTACACTAAAAGTTGATCTTCCATCCAGCCCAAGGACGTTGCTGCTGTCTTCCATCCTCCCCCTCCTCTACCCTTCCCAACAGTGGGCCAATGACAACATAAATGCAGAAAAGGCAATTTAGCTCCCTCTTTTAGAACTACTTTGAAAATAAAGGAATTTTAATTATAGACACAATGAAAAAGAAAAAAGGACTAAAAAGGGAGAAAACATTCACACACAGTAAACAAAGCTGAAACAATTATCTTCTGGTAACCAGTCTGTGTTTTTAGAACAGTCATTTAATCTTTTATTTACTGCAAAGAGAGAGAGAGGGGGAATGAGAGAGAAAGAGGAGAAGAGTGTAAAAGAGAGAGAGAGAGAGAGCAGAGTGGGGGGTGCTAGGAAAGAGAGTCGGTAGGAGGTGAGGAAACTAGGGTGAAACAAGGAAAGATAATATGCATATATTTAAAATATCCCCACCCTCACAATCAGAAGATGCATTTTATTATTAGAGAAACAATTTTGCCACACACCCGGTGGAAGAGGGGGTAGTTTGTCATTTGTTGTTGGAAATTGCTGCTGTCAACCCCCAAAGACAACATTGCATTTTTCCATTCATCAGTGAAAGAGACCAGAGTGACATTGTGAGTTTCCACTAGTGGGATAAAGCCAGGCACCAGCAACACAACAATACAATGTGATGATGGCAGAGTGATTTTAGAGCCAGGCATAATTGAAGCTAGAAGCAGCCTATTGTTGACTTCTGGTGGAGTCACAGAGCGGCAACCGGGTTATAATAGTCAGGTGACTGACACTTAGATGTGTTTGTGGGATGACCTGGTATTCACAATACATAACATTATATGAAACGGTCAATTTCAGATGACAAGCGCCTTAATTTCCCTGTCCAGATGAGTGAAATGATGAGGAAGAAATCAAGGCCTGTTCAGTGTCTTGGACATGGTGGCTATTGCCTGGGCATTGTGATTTGCAAAGGAGGTGTACGGTTGGACGCTGTGCATGTAAGTGAAATATAATTAATCTATCACATCTATTCCAAATGAGCCATTGACACCTTGCCTTTGCTGTTGTGCTGCTACGTGGATGTAGATGCATATCAGCTGTTCCTGGCCCCTCGCTGCCTCTGATATAAACATTCACTCCACCGGATGCTGTTATCCTCTTTTGAGTGACACTGATGCGTTGTGGGATTGGCCAAGATAGCAAGGCAAAAGCTACAAATCTCCATTTGCAATGAGGAGAAAATTCCATAGGATTAATTTTCTGTATAAGACCCCTGCCCATGCCTCAGCCCCCGCCCCATCCACAACTTCAGCTGTGCAGCCCCGGTGTTAAAAGACCCAGAGGAATACTGTCTTTGTCATCCTGCCGTTTGGGGCCGAAGAATAAGAGAAGTTTTAATCCCCATTGTCCACGAGTCTGGGGGGGGGTCGGCGGCTGTAAGATGATCCAACCGGCCACACTAATCCCTCCATACTACTTTCGCCTTCACATCAAAAACACCCCCACCCTCCCACAAAGCTGCAGTGTTGTGTGTTGGACCCCAATGTGCAAATTCTAAAGAGGAAAATAGAGCAAAGAAAAAGTTGCAACAACAGAGCAGAATAGACTTAAAGACAGTTGCACAGAAGATAGGGCGAGCTCTGGGGTGAGGGTGGGGGCATGGTAGGCTTCTTCTCTTGGAGAACACGCACTCCCTCTGCTGCCACTCTCCCCCTCAGGTCAGGCCCTGATGCTGCTGCAGTTGCTCTTTTATAGGTCTCCCTGGCAACCAAAATATTTTCCCAAATCCTCTGTATTTTCCATTTTCTAGAAATTACAAGCCAGAGGGAAGAGGACAGGTGCCACTCAGCTGAATGCACATGGGCTTACTCTTGTACAGAAATACCGACTGTGATACACCATATTGTTTCTTTCTAAATCCTGCTGGATTAGCTAGCAAAACAAAAAGGCAGCCAAATGTGAACAACTCCAAAAAGTGGGGATTGTAGCTACCAAGGACTCTTTTTCCTGGTGGATCAAAAGTTTTCAGGAAATGAAAAGAAAAAGTACTTCAGGTTCCCTACATAAGATTGACCTATTTGGATTATCCTCATGAGATACAGTGCTTGTACACTTTATTATGTGGCTGTTCGTGATTTTGTGGTTTCACCCAAATTGGAGGTCTCTTGAGCCATTTCTAAAAAAACAAATTACCACTGAAACCTAAAGAAGGAACATGAAAGATGTATTGGATTGGAGGCACTAGTCACGATGTTGATGACGATGAAAAGACTTAAAAAATAAAAATAAAAAGATAAAATATGAACAATCCCGATGAAGCGAGGTTCCTCTTCTTACTATATCTAGAGCCACCAAGGCAAGAGGAGTGAGAAAGTCGATGAAAAATGAGGTCTGAAGCTCAAGGCCACCAAAGTCATTGAGATGATCCATCGTGTGTCCTCTGGGGGCACACACACTCACACCGGAGCCGCTCTGATGAAGTTCACTGTAATACCGAGTGTGTGAGGAGTCAGAGTGGGGGCGGGGAGAAGAGACACAGGGGGGTAGTGTGCGTGTATGTGTGGGTCTGTGTGAGGGAGCCAGGAGACAGCCGTTTAAAATTCTGTTTCCTGCAAGTGAGGAGGCTAATCCTGCCCCCATAATTCCCTGCAGCCAAAGCACCCCTCCTTCCTCAACATCACCACTCCCTTTTTCTCTATCTCACTCATTCCCTCTCTCTCTCTTAGTGCACACTCCGTGAGTGACAGCACAATGCCCAGGCCCTCGCACGCTTATCTAACTCTAGCAGATGGTCGACTTGGATCAGTGCACACACGCCACGATCAATGGCTGCGATAAAGAGCGGCAGGGATGGTACCCTCTCCCTAGCTCCCTCTCTCCTTCTATCTGCCTCCCCTCATGCCCAGCTCGCTGCCCCCTGCCCAATTGTTCCTCTCCGACGTTCGTTCATCTGCATCTGCACTGGCACCTACCCGGTGGCGGGCCCTCTGCCGATGCTGGGGTCCTGCTGATGGCAGGGGTGCCCGATATGCTGTCTGTTGCATCCATCCACCTCCCTTGACCTGCTCCCTGGGAGAACTCTGAGCCCTCTTTCTATCAGGCTTATCATGAGATCACTGCTTCAACTCCTCCTCGCTCACACTCCTTAACTTATCTCACTCCCTCTTTCTCTCTTACACAGGCTCTGGCTGTATCTCACATGTTAATCTACCATGGATGTTCTCATTCTCCTCAGCCATACAGGGAGCTTTCTGGTTCTGACCTTCTATGCTCCCCTTGAATACATTTCATACCATATAGTTGCTATCCTCTGATGATGCAACCTCATGACCCTCTCTTCATTCCCCCATGGGATGTGTGATGCTTCCACCTATATGGTCATAATTCCTTCAGGTCGGTTGTATCCTGTGTCAGAATATTCTGAGGTGCTTCTCATGGGATGCTGAGGACACTGAGGTGATTCAAATTAGGTCAACGTCAGAACTGTGAGAAGAAAGTGGAGCAGAAGTCTGACTGAGTGAATCCCCAACACGAACTATGGGGGAAAGTAGGATGGGGTGCATGCTGCTAAACAAATTTCAACAGCGTAAGAGAAGAGTGTATTCAGAAACAGGCAGGGGACTCTAATTCAAAAGGTAAAAAATACATCAGATGTTGAGTTTATTTCAGATCACTGTAATGTCACTAAAACTTATGTTTCGTTTATGAGGCCTGAACTTTTCAATCCAAGTCATGATTTCTCTGTTACCCTCCAGAAAGAGTTGTATATAGTTGTAAATGTAATATTGTAGGGGGTCCTTTAAAGAGTCACTAGAAAATGTCTTCAGTACTTCACTGTTCACAAGATCCATAGATCATCTTAGTTAGTTAGTTTGTGCTGGAAAGAGATTTTGCTGTTAAATTCAGCTTTCCTCCTTCCATCCGCTTGGGAAGCAGACAACTCTGCTATTGTTACCTCAAACCTGGATGGATGAAATAGGGTGAAACAGAATACCTTTGTGAAATAAATTCAGCGCCTGTTATTTCATCGCAAATGGTTTTTGTTTTTTGGATCAGCTACTGTAATTAAAAAACAGCTGTTACATGGCACCAGTAGGACAGGACACACTAAACCACTTTAACCAAAGCATGTGGCCATGTGATTTGTCAGCTGCATAAACTTTGTCCAAGAGTAAGCTCTCTCTTCCCTTCTCCCTTAAAGAATTTGTAATTGGCCGTTGGTGATGTAATGCGCTTCATAATAAGCCCATTAAAGCACTTTTCTGTGCTGATAGAAAACGCAGTAGCAATATGGACACCTCCGCTATTTATACCTCTCAAATCCTCATGCATATTCACACCGTGCAGAGACGAGGAAAGAGCAGACAGACACCCTGACAAATAAGTGCCTGGATCTCATTTCTTTTGGAGCCTAAGCTATTTGAGCACACTGGGGCCTCATCCTTGGTCATCACCAGCAAGAGATGTGTGTTTGCATGTGTGGGTGTGAGAGAGAGGTAATGACAAGGCTTGGCTAAAGAGTTTATTCTGTTTTTGTTGAGGCAAACTGCCCCAAGTTCTGTTGCTCAGTAAATTTTTTTGTTTTGGACCATTTTTAAATCACACCGACCAACAGGCATCCTCCAGTAATTTCATCCTTCTTTGGCCACACTGACCATTGCTGACTGACAAATAAAGCTGTTGCCGGATACAAACAGATAAAAAAAAACCCGCATAAATGACTGAAGCAACCGAATAAACAAAGCTGTTGGGAGTCTGGCGTCCCATCTCATTAGTAGGATTTCACATAGCCAGACGCCGTTCTCTAAATGTGAGCCTACATTTCAGATTTGTTTACGATGCCCGTTTGCATCAATTGTTTAGACAAATAAACGTCATCTTCCTACTAAGCTGGCCATCTAACAACTTCAGTGATGAAATATACAGAATAAATGGCAACAGGTATGGTCAAAAGATTAATTGTCATAAAGTGTATCTTGGATAAAACTATTGTGTGCCAACACAGGACAACCCCACTGCTCCCGTGGCTGCCTGCTGCTGGATACATAGTCTGGCTGACCACACTATGCTATTGTCACATGAGCTGTAGCCTGAAGAGGCCGGTGCTCCCCCTCTGTCCCTCTGTGTTCTCCCCCCAATAGTTCTTAATCCTGCTTAATTTGAGTGCAAAGAAATTCACATGTGCCAGTAAGAACATTTGCAGAGTACACTGCCTCCATTTTTCTCCAAAAAATAAAACAGAGCTTAAGCGCTAAGCTTTACAGATCTTACAACTTGATAGTGTGATTAAGGGGGAAGATGGTGCCTCTTAAAAGTGCACACTTTTAGATTACAAGCTACGCTACACTGCTTTTAATTGGGGATTCATTAGCATGGCTGCAGAACTTTGGCAGAGAGGTCTCCTTCTATTTCAACGTGGACACCTCCCTGTTGTGATTTTTGTGAACGTGCTGTATTATATGTTTTGTTGTGGGGAAGAAGAGGAAGGTAAAGAACTGCCCCTTGGTTAACCCTCGCCCCCTCCAGACAGTTTTTAAAAAGATAATTTGTAGAAGTGGTGCTAAGTCTTTCTGCTGTCACTGCCATCTACCAGCCGTCACAGGGCAGGGGTGGATCTTTTCGTATTCGTGTGTGAGGAAACGAAGCAGACAGAGAGGGAAGAGTGGGAACTGTGGGACAGAGAGATGCAGATTTGTCCCAATGGAGATTTTAACACCTCCATTCTGTGGGTGGGCAGACACATAGGGAGACACGGAGCTAAAGGGCTGCACGGCCACCCGGTAGGAAAAGTCTATACCCTGGCCGTGGAAAGCATTAGTTCAGCACCAACTCTTCAGCTCACACACACTGGAAATACCAAAGGCTGCAGAACTAGCAGCTCTGATCACTGAATCACTGGTAGTCATGGCATGAAAACGTCTCCCAGTGACATTTAAAACAAAACCTCAGATTTGTTGTTTCTCTTAACATCAAAGTGGTGTTTCATCCAGCCAGGACTTCTGCTTAAAAAGACAAAATAGCATTCAGTGTCTCTGTCTATAAATACTATTTTGGAACTAAAACTTCATATTAGATGTACTGACAAGCTGAACAAAAGCAACATGAAGAAAAAATCAAAAAACGGTCCATATTTTTCCAAGATTTTTTACACATTAAGCCAAAAGGTAAGAAACACAAGATGAAAAATCCTCGGCTGACAATAGCACTAGCTCATTGTTTGTGATACTGAATGTAATGTCTCAGATCTCGTTGGCATCTTCCTCTGGCAGCCTAACTCGCTTGCCTTTTTGTATTTTCATTGTGGATTGTTGTTTACTGGCTTCAGCGTGTTATATCAGTGCCTCTCTTTCCTCAAAACACCTACTCATTTGAGGACTGATTCATTCTGGGCTAATTCATAGTCCTGAGGGATTAGAGACATCTAATTTGGTGATATTTCTGTCATGCACACTTTGGATGTAGTATTCAAACAGTCTTCCCCTCCCCCTTTGCCAGAAGCACAAAAACACAAAAAACAAATACACTGCAATACATCATGTAGTTATCTTGCTTGCCAAGCTAAGAATTTTCCTGTGTGCTTGAAAGAATCTCTGTTCATGTCTTTATTGGACATCTACATTGTGATGAGATAGCTAGATAAGAGTTCAAAATGTGCAGGAAGAAAAATACTCTCAGCAACAGAAAGATAAGTATTTCTGAAATGATATCATGGCGCAAAGGCACAATGGAGCAAATGTGTGTGCCAGTGGATTCAGATAAAAGAGAGAAGTCGAAAAGATTTGGACAAGACTCCAAGCTGTGTACAGATTAGATTCAAAGTTAGTAATCACTGGGTTTTTGGATGTCTGTAAAGATGTGAGTTAAAGGTGAATATCAAGGAATTTCAGTAATGAAACATACAGTATAATTTATGTATATTGGAACTTTCATTCGTGGCTCCTGCTGTCAGAGACGTGCAGAAAGCTCTGATTGCCATTAAAGTGACTTTATGGAGAACAGGCAGGAGTGAAAAAGTGCCTAAAATTAAATGAATGGATGGGGCTCACACTGAAATAAGTGTGAAGGCAAGGTCATTCATCTAGTGTGCTGATATAAAAAGCCGTTTCCTGATTCTGGCTTGTGTAGAGGCAAAAATGTATTTAATTATTATTTATTACAATTATTGTGCTTGAAGAAGAGGAATTTCCCTTTTCTCCCCAACATGTGGGTCCATTAAAAGTTTATTGGGTAGAAATATTTATCTAGGTCTAACTACACAGCCCTTAGGGTGTAAAATCTTAAACATTTGATGTATCAACACATTTACTTTTTGTTCTGTCAATGGAGCTGCTCCAGGCTATGCATCAAAGTAACATCACAAATCAGAGTCATATTTTTCTTTTTTACAATTTTGGAGAAAACTGTCTGAGGCACAGGAAAAAGTTGGTTCCGTGTTTTCAGGCAGACCGCAACCTTCAGATTGCTGGACCCAAAAGTGTTAAGTGGCTCTAAGAATCTGCAGTTTCTCCCCAGTGTGCCCCGCTTTTCGGAGGGTGGCGTGACAGTGATGGATAGCTGTAAGCCTGGTACCAATAAGAGCCTCCAAGTGGTCACTTTAGGGCCCAGGGCTCCAGTGGATGGGCCCTCCAGGAGACCCACTCTAAATTAAATCCTCTGAGGCTGCCAGGCTACTATGACGCTTTCCCTGTGCCCCATGCTCATTCTCTCCAACCAGCCTCACTTTTGTTCGTCCAGAACAAGTTTTTCCTCCTTAATTAATTCAACAAAAAGTAATTAAACCTTTGCATTTTGCCGACATGTTTCGTCAGCCCCCACCCTCACAAGACACAAAGAAAAGGTAGAATGGAGAGAAGGGGTGCAAGAAATTAAGAACACTCAGTGCCAAATGACCGTCTGAGGCAAAACAATATTAGCCCCCTGAGTTAGTGGCCAGGACTCATAATAAAGGAATAACAAGACCAGGCAAAGTGCTGAGATGACTGCTGTGTGGTGGCAGAGCAGGTTGTATTGTTCTGCGAGGAGGTGGTAACTCCTGAGGTTGACGGCCCCAGCCACAGAGCCTGCTCTTAATTTGCTGAGTGATGTTAAGTCCTCAGGGGGCATGTTGTTTAGCCCTGAGGGGTAATAATGTACTTGGCAACTTTTCTTCATCCCCCCTGCATTCAATATTTTAACTTAAAAACTCATGCTGCACTATAAGCACATTATTTCCTTTCCTTTATTAAAACACATGAGCGTGAATGTTTGTAGTTTTACAAACAGAAACTGCAGAAACAGCAATACATCTGATAATGGTGTTAATCATAAATAGTAGGAATAAACACTGAGAAAGAAGTACTATGATTATGATATGATACTTCTACTCCACCACATTTAAACAGTTTTTAGTTAACAACAATCCACAACCAAATACAAAAAGGAAAACGAGTTAGATTTAATGACCAGAAAATAAGGTATTACAAGTTTTGAGTAGCTAAAGTAGCTAACACATTCTAAAAAAAATAGTATATGTGCTATAGAAACGTATACAGGCCCTCAGTGGTGCATGTTCTCTGCCTAATGAGTACTTGAATGCAGAAAGGTTCATTTTTGTTGACTATTTTTATTTTGTGGCGTTACTTATTTTAGTAGGTAGTAGTACTTTACTTAAAAATTATAATATTCTTTCCTACCTAACCTCTTTTTTCCACCATGTTTTGGACTAAAATGCACAACCTCAAACAAATTTGAAGCACACGATCAGTCAACACTTCACTTGCCCTCTGAACTCAGCAAGCATATTCGGTTTAATCAGATGAAATACTGTTTCAAAGCAGAGACTTACAATGAAATGAGAATTTTAGTCTTGTTGTTCTTTTTAGTCTTGTTGAGTCATAAATGATTCATGGTTGTCTGGTGATGCCTTGATGGTTTGTCAAGAAAAGATGAAAGGTTGGTTAAGCCCGTGTCTTTGAACTATGATGTCAGGTCAGGCAACCACGGCAGATATTTGCCAGCAAATATCTTAATTCCCAACTAATCACTTGTTGAGTCCAGTGGGTGGAGGTTTAGAGTAGGGTTATGAGGGGCTGCCGCTGTGGCACGCCACATTCTTCCTGTCAGTGACACGCCCTTTTTTCCAAGGGGATTGTGGGAAGAGTCAAGCAGGGTGACCTCTGGAGTGAGCTGCTGGATGGCTGGAGGTGTTGACTTCCCTCCTGTAGAAAGGCCACGTGACTGATTGTGTGGCACCCACATCCGTGCAAATGCTTACAAATCCGTCATCCCCCATTGATCGGTGCCTGTAATTAAAAAAGAGGAATGACTCCAATTGTCATCAATCTGAATGTGAAATCTGAGGTATAAATGAACATTGTCAGTGTGAGTCTCTTTCATCTTCAGCATAAAGAATCTGCCCTCTAGAAGCCCCTTGCTTTCTGCAGTTCAGATTACATTTCTTTTGAGTGAAAATGCTGTGCATGCACTACTCACTCTAAACATTTTTTCCACTGATGCAGGGGAACACACTCTCGTGCTGTGGCACCACTGATTCCTCAGCCATTCGGTGACTCTTCGCATTTGTGTATTATCAGAATATTCTTAATCATAGTGGAGACAGTGCCAATGGAGAGAGCAAGCCGAGAGAGACACGTCAAAACATCTTCAACCGTAAAGGACCAGACAGCAAGCGTGATGGGCAAATTAGTCAGAGGCACTGCCTAAATGGATGGTGAGGGCACAGAGGGAGAGATATGGAGTATGAGTGTGTGTGGAAATCAGCGAGGGAGCAGAATACAGAAAGAGAGAAAGAGAGGAACCTTCTCCGTTTCACCATTCAGTGGTGCCTCCTATTCCCGAAGCACTTCGCCAGATCACAACCCACTAACTGATAGAAAAATAAATTAAGGAAAGGCTGCTCAAATAGATATGATTCTGAAGGAGATTTAAGGAGTGGAACTGATTGTGCATGTCTGATTCCTGCGCTTCAGAGTCCACACCCGGGGGGCTTGGCTTTCAAAGCTGAGTGACTTGCACAGAGAAACACTCCATTAACAAAGTTCAGCTCTCCTCTGAGCCCCCCTCTCCTTTCCAGCCCTCTTGTCTCCCCCTCTACCACCACAGAAGACCTCTCCCAGGCAGCCGAGTTTTTTTCTAATGATGTTTCAGGGTGCTGTGCCTTAATAAACAGGAAGAATGTACATAAGACAGCAAACAGTTGACTGAGCAAGCTCCAGGCCTGACTCGAGTATTAAAGGATAATTCCACTTTATTATAACTTGGGTTGTATTTCCCTAGTTTTAGCCATTAGTTATCAGTTACGATAACATTGTACGCACACAGTTAATTGCTAAGATCTGGGAACGCGCCAGCATCATCATAATATAAAGTTATTGGGGCAAGTAACAAGAGATGATTAGAGGGACTGTGAGAGAGCTAATAGTTTAGGCAGATTACCTAAACTAGGGACACACTGACATTACACAATGGAGCAGTATCTTTGCTGATACAGATTGACTGAGAGGATCATATGTGTTAGATCCGGGTTAAAAAGAGATTGTCATAATAAAACTTAGTGTTTTGCCAATTAGTCGCCTTTATTCAGTCATGCAGGTGATTCGGTTTTTATTGTCCCAGTGTCATTGTCTTGGTACTTTACATAAAAAGGATTCAAACAAGTTGCACTGTTATGTTGACATTTTCTCATCTAGGAAGGAGAAAGCACTAGATTGGTACTGGTACTAGTAAAATTAGCAGTGTGCCTCAGTTCTGAGGGGGGGGGGTTGGAAACAGTATTGGGAAGGAAAAGGTTAGATTAACCTAAAACACTTTACTTGAAGATAAAAAACAAACAACACTGACTTTATTTACCTTGAAATTATCATTGTGTAGTTTTACAAATGAAGTCTTTTGTTTCCTCTGTACAATGAAGTACAGTTGGTCAAAAGTTATACCAGAAACTTGTAATATGTGATGTGTGTTCATTGTAATGATACTGTTCACTTTTTTTACCTCATAAGTCAACTTTATACCGTTACTGATTTACCAGATGAACTGATGGCCAAAGCCACAAAAGTAGCATCTAAGTTATAATAATATATATATATATATGCAGCATATGTTTTACCACTGCTAACTTTATTGGTGTTAAATAATTAATTTGCCTTCTTAAGTTGTACTAAAGGGTTAACTTCTGAGGAGGCAGTTCAGAGAAAGAGAAAGGGGTACTGAGCAGGCAGCATGGCGGAGAGCAGTAGCTCAGGTCCCGAGTTCTAGGATTAGAGTCATGGGACTAGGCAGAGGCAGGACCATTACCTCTGAGTGGAAAGGCTCAAACCCAGTGACTCCTTCAGATCAGATGAAGAAGAAAAGAGTCAGAAAAAATGGGGGGGGGGGCAATAAAACGAAGTAGGGATGGATGGAGGGAGGGGAAACATGTCAGGGAGGAGGATTGCAGAAGAGCAGAGCAATTAGGTGTGAAGAAGATACTGTACGTTTTAATGATCAGAAGAAAGTCTTGTGATCACCTTGAGAGAGTGTGTCCTTAATCTCTGTGGGGGGGGGGGGGTACTGCAGTGAACGTGATTGTGGTAAAGGAGGAGGTCAATTTGTGGATGAGGAGCCTGGGGGTGGGTGGTGCCGGGGGGGACTCGCCACTGAACTTCATTCAACCCAATTTTTATGAATCTACCTGAGACCAATCCCCAAAAAGACTTCTCTTAAATCTTTGTATTTTACTGGATGTGTTGCGACTGTATCACTCACCTGGCGTCTTTATCATTACCCTTTTACCTTGTCAGTATACCACTGGAAATATTTGCTTGCCTAAATGTCTTTGCTAGATGAGAAGAAGTTGAAGCTAGGTGAGTGTGGATAATGTAGCAGTCTGCAGGCATGAAGCCCAGAGATAAGTGAAAAAGTCAGAAATGGAGTGTGATGTTGAGGCGCGGGCCAGGCCCTTTATTTGATGGAGAAAAGAGGAAATGGGAAAAAGGAGAGGAGGATGTCTCTGAGGAGGAGAGATAGACAGCAGCAGAGCGAGGGACACAGAGACAGAGAAGGGGAAAGATATGGATGGCAGGCAGCAATTACTGAGGCTGAGGCTCCATGTGAACACAGCCAAGTGTGTGTGTGAGACAGTATGCGAGGACAAGAGAGGCATAAAGCGAAGGGGGGAGGGGGTGGGCAGAGGGAGGATTGAGATCTCTGCCTGCCTGGGCCCCTGCTGACTCTCATACAGGCAGATCACAGGCTCATCATGTCAGCTCTGTTTGTGGAAATCCTTGCTCATCAAATGACAAATTTGCTACACGTTTACCTTTATCAGATCTGGGAAGAGAGGCAGAGGAGATGAATAAGAGGAAAGTGGTGTGTGTGTGTTTAAGCACATCTCTCTGTCGCTGCTGCCGTCAAGGGGCCAATTACTTGCTCCTCCGAGAGCAATGCCTCCATCTCAGGCCTTTCATTTGACTGCCCTCCTCCTCCTCGGAAACATCTGTCCCTGAATATACAATGAGCATGTCAAAGAGAATACACACAAAATTCTGCAGAAAGCAAATATTTGCTAACATCAAACCTGTCTGTTCTGCCTCTAGTGCAGTGTACGCCGCTGGAGCAGGATGCCGCCGCTGCTGCTGGGAACCTCTCCCCCTCCTGCTGTAAGATTACTGGCCTTGTTACTGACACCATGCCTCACTGCCCTCCTCTTTCTCCTCCTCTTCTTCCTCTCTGACTCTCATATGTCTACCCCTCTCTTATCATCCAAACTATCCCATCTTTTCCTTCTGCCTCTTTCATTAAGGCGTAATTAACTGGACTCAGGTCTCATCAACATTCTTTAGTCTTCTTCAATAAACATCAATATTGACAGACGTCTGCGTGTCAACTTGGGCTATCGGGATCTTTATGGCTCATAGATGACAGGTGCATTAAACAGTTTTCACTGACCTGACCATCTTAATTAAGAAAATATCCAGAATTACGTGGTATTTTATGGGCTTAAAATCTACTTTGAGGAGAATCCTAACATCAATAGACATTAGACAATGTGCATGCACTATTCAAAATACATTAACTGGTGAAAGAAATGTTTAAGTCACCGTTTTACTTGAAATACTTTTTAAAATAATATTATATATTATGTAACACCTTCTTTATTCACTATCAACCTTTAACCCTTTCACCTTTGACCCAACTCTCACCCATCAGTTGTTTCAAACTCACTGGTGCAGAAACAGATATTGCCTGCTACCTTTTTATTCCATGCATTCTTCTTCTTCATTGGTAAAACCAAAACCTGTGCTATACTGGTAGTGGCCAGTGTAGTGTAAGTATATATCTTTATAAACAATGACCTGCTAAGATCTGGTAAACTGTTTTTTTGTCATTCATTTACAATCCTCATGTCCACAAATGTCTCTGTGCTACGTTGTTCACATATACAGAAGTGCTTCGCAGACCTGAAAGAAAGCTTGATATGTAAGTCATCAGTCAATTTTCCTTTTGATAAGAAAGCAGAGCAAGAGTATCATTGTTTCAATCTAGTTCCTAGCATTGTTTGAACCACGACTTTTATTGGGAACTCTGGGTGTCGAGGATTCCTATTCCTGACCTCAGCGATTTCATAAATAGTTTGGAGGAGAGGAGCTGTTTTTATAAGAGACACTCTCTACACTGTCTCTGTCTCTGCTGACTGATGAAGATTAAAGAGACAAAGAGAGAAAGATTGTAAGAGCAGAGATTGACTGCTAGAGAGAGAAAGGGTGAACAGACGGAGGGAGGGAGGAAGAGAGACTGGATAATAGCAGGCTATGAGAGGGTGAGAGAGAGAGAGTGCGGAGGAGCATTTGCATAATGTCCTCCACCACAGTAAGTCCCTGAGGCTAGCCATGCTGGATAACAGAGGACCAATACTCTTAATTCAATCTCTTTATTTTTCTAATACTTCAGAAATTAATAATACATCCCTATTCCACCCCCAGCCACCCGCTCTCGTCCGCAAACCACCGTGAGCGTTGAGCTGAGCTTCCTAAGTTTGTAACTTTAACCCAAGAAATTGATGTTAGCAGGCCTTGAGGCAGACCTGCTAATGAATGGATAGAGAGAGAAAAAAGAAAGTTAAAAGATGGTCTTTTATAAAGTAATTTAAGAAAATCCTGTTAGCTGGATCAAGTACAAGAGTATAATTTCTCAAAATGGGAAAAAGAGGAGCTTTCGCGCCTCTCCCGCACACTTAATAACAAAATTAAGGAGGTAAAAAGATAAAGAGAGGGAATCAATTAGGCCAGGCTGGTAAACAGAGCTGTGGAGAGGGTGGGATGGCCCATGGAGGTGGGATGATAGGTGCTATCCTAAAGTGCTCACACCCTCGGGTGGCCTTGTGGGTGTCGGGTGGCCCCCGCACCACCTCCCACACTGACATCCCAGAATTAGGCTGGGTGGGGCCGGAGGGGGAGGTAACTCAGCACAGGTAAACACAGAACTCTGTCCTGACATCTCATTCTCTCATTGTTATACTAGATGTGTTGTGAAAGTGATTTTCTGCAGCTGCTCCATGCATTAAGTTTAATTGTTAAATGTTGTTAATTGCTTGAAAAAATATATTTTATGCCTCTGTTTTTTCCATCACGCTCTCCTGCTTGACTGTACACCGCACCTGCTGCAATACAGCTAATTTTCTCTCAGGTCCATGATGACATGATCATTGCCTTACGCCAGAGGTGTGGAGAGACACTCGTCAAGTAGACAGCCTGTTAACTAGGCACTAAACTCACTGAAGATAAAAGGAGATTATCAGATTGTTATTGTTCCAAAAGGGAGTCCTCTGTCACAGAGACCTGGTCAGGCTCAGTCATTCAGAGAAGGAATCAGGAGGGCTGGATGATACAGTATGTGATGGTGGTGATTGCTTAAGTCAAGAGGACCCCTTCCTATCACCTTCTTCTCTTCCATACAAAATCTGACACATATAGAAGGGGGATTTTTGATTTCCTTTGAAAATGTTACCATTCTTTCAAGGCTCTTGTTTCATGTGTCAATGTCTATTTCCTTGTGTGGATAATTTTAGCTTCAGTTCCATTGTTGTGAGGTCCTTAGCCCGCCAAAGAACATTTTGGGAGTAAAGATTAGCTTTAAGCATTAAGGTTAGAATTAGGTTTTGGTAAGAGTTAGCTATTTAGTTAGTTAGTACTGGAAAACATTATGTCAATCAATTAATTGTTCTATTATAGAGAGACATGACTGTCTGAGTGTGTAGCTATTGTTTTGGCTAGACTGTCATTTTATCATAATTTTAATTTTTATTTACTTTTCCAAAAGATTCAGCTTCATGTATTTAGTGAAATGTTGATGCTGCTTGTTAAAATCATATTAAAGTAATGTAATTGATATGTGAAACGTATCAAATAAAATATATAAATCTTTCTAAAAATGTTTTTGCTTTTATATTGTTATGTAATAGTAGACTTCCACATTTATTTTCCACATTCCATACACAGTTATTAACCAACAGTTAAAAAAATATGTATAATTTTGTGTGTAAGTGAATTTACTTATTTGTATGTACTACTATAAAAATTATGCATTAACATACAATGTTAAAATGTATTAATGCAATGTGTAAGGAAAAATTATATTTCGTGTTAAATTACATCAGCATAAGCTAAATGTATGTACTTCATTTATATATTTAAAAATAATTTTTTACCTTGTCTTTAGATGTGACCCTTTTGACCTTTTATCCAGTATTTTATTTCTTTTCTACTTGCCTTAGTAGATAAAAGCTAGGATGAACGGTCTCTGTGGGCATACAGAACACTGAGCATTATTTGATTCGCACTCCCCTGGGTGTTATGACTGAAAAATAATTGTACGTATTTGTATTTGTTTCTTTTTCACTGTGGTGTGCTCTGGGTAATTCTTAATACCTTCTAGAGATTATACGGTAACTCCCAAACTCCCATGATTATAATTAAGCCTGAATTGGTTATAAAATGAGCAAATGGCAATTTAGTTTTGCGTCGTGTGAGGGAGCATCTCTGTGTTTTTCTTTGAGTTCCCATATGTCTCTACATTTCCGAATATGCCTGTGATTGTGACTGAGAGTTTTAATATGCACATGCATTGTGTGTACGTGTGACTGTGTATCAGGGGGAAAGTGCTGCCGAGCGAAGGCATATTTACGAGAGTGTTTGGTTAGGCATGGAGACTGCTATCATCTTATGGCAAAAAAAGAAGAAAAAAAACCCACAAACATTCCCCCATCCATTCTCTTTCTCTTCCTTATTCTCTATCTTGCTCCCGCTCTCTGTAGCTTTCTCCCTCCCTCTCTTTCTGTATCACTTACAAAGGCAGCCGTTTCCTCCAAAATGAGGCCACGTACGGAAGGTATGCAAATGAAATCATTGCTCGTGGATTAGAATGGGACACCATATACCCTAAATCATGATTGTCAATCATGACTGGGGATTAAGGGATACGGGCTCACAGACCTAAAAAAGCAACATTTCCCCCCTCAGGCAGATCCCCATTGTGAGCAGCTCTGAGGAAGAGAGTGCTCCACAGGGGAGGAAAGCAACACTGGAGCACTAGTGCCCCCTTCTGTCTGCCGCTCTCTGCACCATTTCATCATCAAACACCAGCCAGTCTGAACAGAAATAGAGCCTGGCACACACCAGCCTATTCATTTACATTCAGTGTAGCCACAGGCAATGTAAAAAAAAAACTTGATTAGACAAATGCACATGCTTTGGTGATGCAGTGTTTCATCTTCAGTGGAGGAGAGAGAGACCTCATTTGTTTCTCTGGCAAGTGTGCATGTTTGGTTCAACATCAGTGGGTTACGAGGGCCATAGGCCTTACAAACGTAACAGATGTTTGTTTGGCCTGTGAGTAAATGCATTTAGCACTGAAGTCCCTTAACCCTCCGAATCAATTTGTTCTCTACACTGTCACTGTGTTGCTGCAATATGTAATGTGTACTGTATGCATTTCAGTGTGTACTGTACATGTACTTCATGTGCCAGTTTGTCAGATTATATGCAATTACCAACCAATAATTATACATGACCTAGTATACACAATATTATTAATAATACATTAGTACAAAAAGTATAATAATATAACATGTACTTAATATGTGTAAATCAGGACACATGCTTGATATTTAGGGATATGTGCAGCTCCTCACACAGAGACATGTTTGGTGGATTGTGTGTGCAGACCCTGGAGCCCTCAGCTAGAGTGCCAGTCTGTTCCTGTGGAGCAGTCAACCAGACAAACTCAGCCAAGAGAGAGCAAGGCACAGGCACTGGGCCAGGAAATAGCACTGGAAAACACTCCACTATGGCAGAGAATTAATAGTGTTTTTATAGGAGAGAAGTCATGGGGGACGGTGGGATGAAAAGGGCAAGCACATAAGCTTCGCATCATCAAAAGAACAGTTGTGTATGATTGCAGGAATCAAGGGAGAGTTTCATTAAACCCCATCAGACTGGATCTTGATAATAAGAAAAGTGAGCAAAGGAGGAGAGTTGGCACTGTTCACATCCTGCACAGCGCAGCTCCAGGCTGCCCAAGACTGAAGGTGGTGCAGCACCTGTGCCATTTTGGCCCCAGCTTCGTACGGGCAGGAGGTCAATGCCGGGGCAACATCTGCATCACATTAGAGAGCCTGGCTCTGTGCCCACACCATGAAAGTCTCTCACTGAGAAATCCTAAAGAATAGATTCCACAATAATCACAAAGTGTTTTCTGTGGATTTTCAGTTTACACAGTATTTAAAATTCAAGTGCTCAGCAATATTTGCATAATGTGTACTCAAGACGTTTCTTACACTTAAACCGGTTTATATCCAAACACGCGAGAGTCATCACATCTGTTGCATGACATAAATACAGAATCTTATATTTGGAAAGGCTAAGAAACATCCTAACAGCGTGTGAAACTGTCGATGGGACCAGTGAGAAGGCAGCACATTCTGCAGTATGTACACGAAAAATTACCCCACTAATTTCTAACAGGTGGGAACTTTTCTAGAGTTCCTGTAGTGAGACCACTTAAGTCATCTTTCTGATGCTGGGTAAAATAAACCACAGAAATTGATACGAGCCGCCAGCAAACTAAAGAGCAAATCATTATGCATCATTAGGTGAAGATTTAGTTTAAACGTATTTAGCAGGAATTAAGCAAAGCTGTTGTTGACATGGATTGACTGCTGTAATGCTTTATTGTCAGTGCTCCAGGAGGCAGAGGGAGGGCCGGCCTAGTTGGGTAGCTGCAGTGCGCCGAAAGCAAGGATTTATGGGATGTTAGGAGGACTAGCCGGGTATGCAGAAATAGTGGACAAACAGGAAAGTATGGCTGATGATTTGGTGGAGTGGATAAAGAGAAAAAAGGTTAAACAAATGAAGCTATGTTTGGTCAGTGGTGGAGAAGATTCAATCGTGGAATTTTTAAATTAAAATCCCTAGTATAGGAGCATCTTTCTCAAGTCTTATGATGCATGAATCTGTGTGAGATGGTCCTCATTAAATCTCCATAAAAGGATGATTTGCACTTTAAACAGCAGATACAGAATTGTCAGAACATTGGCTTGGCACCATAGTTATAGTAAAAGCAGCTAGAAAACGAAGTTTGCTGGAATCTTTACGAACTTTACACAGCTGATTGAGAAGAAACCTTGACCTGATAATAGTGTTTAATAATGTACTGCACAGAGTAAAGGGCATCATGTTGAAGACCGATACGTCAGATGCTGTATACAGACAGGGGCCATGGCACAGGTACTAATTCAGGGCTAAATGTTGTGGTACTAGGAATGTTTCCTAATATTTAAATGACTAAAGCAATTGTGCTGCAGCTCCTCTGACAGAGAGACCCAACAGGAAGTTAAACCAAAGGTGGACCATAAACAACTTGTCCACGGTCAACTCACCCACAGACGTTTCCCTATTTCATCCTGACACCTTTGTTTGTATGCGTTGGCGTCTTTATGTGTCTGAATGTGTATGCACGAGCTGCTCAAACTGACGAGTAAGAGAGGACAGTCTTATCCAGCTCTCCAGTGTTGACAGTATTACTAATCCCCTCCACCTGCTCAAACACACATCCCCAAAACCACATCCCTCCTCCTCTTCCATGTGCCTGCACTGGGAGTCCCTGGGGCCAGGCTGCGCCTCTGCCTTCGTCTCCACACCAGTTATCGTCACTGGCCTGACTCTGCTCCCCCAACCCCTTCCTGTGCCGCGCACGTTAATCGCTGCAAAAACAAATAGTTGTCAAATGTTTGGAATAGACCCACTGTTTGCATCAGGGCCTAACAAAATAATTTTTACAAGCTATCCAGTTGTGATTAGGGCTGAGAGAATTGAATTTATGTGGCATTGATAATATTAATATTAGCCTAATTAATTATGTTGTTTGAACTTGCACAGCACCGTGTGTACCCTCTACACAACACTAACCAGCCGGAGCTGGAACTGAGCTCTCAGGCGTCTCTATCTCCCCAGCTCTCTCTCAGTCCATGACTACTGCACACAATTCATCAACTCATAGATATCTAATCCCCTCTGCTTCGCTCACTTCCTGAAGTCTAAGAAAGAACTTTACTCTGGTGGCAAGAATTCCCATGAATACTTGATGACTTCCATAGAAAGGAAGACTGTTTCATCTCACTTTGAAAGTGACATTCGCAGAGAGAACTGGAGTAACTTTTGATTCACAGCTCTGTGTTTGTGAACGATACTCATGGCGGGGCAATCATAAAATGCGACATCTTTTTAATGAGTCACTAATCAAGGTAAACAGCAGTACAGTGGAAGCAGCTTTAGGGAGACAATATTCCAGACATCACGGACACGATCTGTCTGTTCTATTAGTGCAGAAGACGACTGTTGCCCTAACACAAGTCCTTAAGAAGAGCCCTCTAGTTTGTTTCCTTGACTAGCAGAGGTCAACATTTTTAATGTCTCCTGACCCAAAAACACTTCAGATCCAGCCAACAAAGGTTTTGACTGTGTGGACTGTCGGCTGAACAAGTGTTGATCTGTGCAATTACAGTGACGTATACCCAGTGACCCATCACACCAGTCATCTGAGCAAGAGAACGGACCACCCAAACCTCCAGAGAAATTCTCAGACCTGTTTGTACTTCTATGCGATGGCCTCTTGACCTCTACTTTGTGGTAAGGGTTCACGGGTCAGAGAGGTGGTCATGTGTCTCGGTTAGCCAGACAGAGTTCCATCTAATGCCTGGCTAAGCTGATTCTGTGACCTACAAGTCATTATAAGGGAAGGTCTGGTGTCTGACTTCATGGCGTGATGGCTGAGAGTCTCCCTTTACGGGTGTTGGAGGATGTATTCCTGTACACAAGTACAGACACAGATTTATATATTTGGCACGATGAAAAAAAAGACTTTACCATAAGTACAGTAATCTGTGCAGTCCATGAGCTTGTGTCAGGAAACGTAGCCGTTATGATTGGTAATAGATTAGTATTTAAAAACAAGTTAAAGTTTTATACAACTAAATTGCTTCAGCTTGTGAAATTAACAATGGAATAAGGGGGTAAAATGCACATTTCCCACATTCAAGGAGCATCTCCATGATGCACAGAGTAATCCAAGTAGAGTCTGTATGCTGGGGCCAGACTGATGCTGTCCGCCACGGTTGGGTCTCTTCAAGGTGCATCATCTTATCAAAGCATGGGTTACTGGCTGGAGGACAGCAAGGTGTTGAACCAGTCATTAACTGAAGTGCCGGCCCAGTCTGGCTGAACGGTAGTCTGCTCTGAGCTGGACAAAGGCGTGCAGGAGGTTCCGGTCCAGATTGGTGAGCTGCTCACCTGAACAAACCTGCTTCAGGTTGTCAGGGGCAACCACCAGGAGGTTACAGAGGGCGTGGAGTGTGTCGAAGAGCTGCAGCACCAGGGGGACCTGGGAACAGAAAGACAAACCAAATACCATGTATGGCTTGTAAACTACAACATATTTGCTGTAACAAGTTATTCACTTCATAAAAAGCAAGAGTGTCAAGACAAACACAAATATTTGCGACGACTGCTTGTCTGTATTTTTACTTTCTAGTCTCAACATTCAAATGCAAGCAAAAGCGTTGCAGGTAGGGCCATGATTTGCCCCGTCACCAGTGTCTCCTGGACCTCTGCCCCCAAGCTCACCCTGAAGTCCTTGGCGCATCGTCGGTATTCAGCCACATCGCAGATGGCCAGCATGCCTCCCATCGAGCTGTAGCTGTACTGTTGTAGATGCTCATGGATGAGCCGGTGGAAACGAACGCCCAACTCCGTCAGCACTGTGTCTACGTTTTTCCCATCCATGGACTTCCGCACATGCTCCACCTGCCGACTGACGTAGGCACATACCTTGGAGCAGGCCTGTCATGGGGGCATAAACACAGGGAAACATAGCAAACATGCTGACAAAACAACTGACAGAAACCAACCCTAAGTCTAAGAATAAGACAAACAGATGTCATTTGCATGTGCTGATTTCCTGTGTTTTGCATGTGACCTTGAATTTCTTACCGCAGTGTACTGGATCATGACATTGTTCTCATCTTCGGGCCTGAAGTCTGTCTTCTTCTGCTCTGTTGCCAAGATGTGTTTCATTTGTCCCACCATGCAGTTTAGTGTTCTGTGTGTAGCAGAACATTTAAAGACCATTTTGTTGATCTATTATGGTTTTTTGCTTGCACATATAAACAATAAATTGGGAATAGTTTTCTGCCTGTTATAATTTAAATACTGTCCATACTAACCTGTCAATTCCCGTGTCCAGTTTCACTTCCATCTGTTCAATCACCTCTTTCTTCTTGTGCAGGCACTCTGCCAACTTTGGAGATGAGCTGGAGAATCATTTTAAAAGCTATAATCAGATGTTTCCCAAAATGCTAAAAGTATGCAAGGTTGGTGCACGTATTTATGATTTTAACCTTTGACCCTTGACTGACCTTATCAGAGGCATTAGCTGGTCATTAAACTGCTTGTCAAACAAGTGGAATATAGAGTTTGCCTGTTGAACCACGTCCAGGAAGTACAAGTTGGCATTCTTAGCATCTGCAGAGGGTATCGCTATAGATCAAAGAGACAGAGAATAAGTCCAGGCAATAAACCACGAGCCGGGTAAAAGGATAAATCTATAGGATTCACTTCTTCGCCGTGGGTATACTGAAATATACGACAATGCTCTGCTTCAGTATCATACACTGAACCAGGGCCAGTGATGCCTTTCATCAATGCAGATTGTACCTCGGCCTGAACTAAACACCAAATACAAAATATACAATGAGGTAACTTGGATGTTTATTAATATTAATAATATTATCTTAACATTTTTTTTACAGTTGTTGACTGAACTTTGCTGGGCATCTCAAAGACACATTGCAGAACCAAGAGACTGAAACATTGTGAATTAATAAATATTACAGTGAGACAATGAGTAGTGAGATTCTCCATGTTTTTTGTGTGCGTTTTTTTCCAATGCATGTCATACATTTGGGTGTGCAGACATTAAATCTGTTAGTTATAGCACTGATTAGTTTCCATAGAAACTAATCAGTGTTCTATGGAAAAAAAGATTTGATAGCAGGTGTATCCAAGTTTGTTTTTTGTACTGTCTCATGTGAGGTGGAGGTTTCACTGGTTGAAACACTGGTTTGGCACGACAATATTTTTCAGTCTATTTTTGGATTTATGTTGCTTATGGTGTTGTGTAAGTCAGATCAGCACACACTAATGGAAGCAGTGGTTATACTGAGCTGAACTGGATCTACCTGACAGGCCGATCTCCAGAGCATAGTCAATGTGCTCCACACACAGATGTTCAACCAGCAGCAGGAAGATTGAGAAGGCGTTCTTAGGCAGGTCAGAAGGATCTGAAAGCTATTCCACCACAAACAGAAATAAAGATAAATCAAAACTCTTTTACAGATGCCTTTCTAACCAGGGTTTCATTGGATACCTCTCCCTTCAGTCAATACAAGACAGACTATTCTCACCTTATGGCATCTCTCAAAGGCATGGCGTGTCTCCTGAAGCAGGTTCACCACCAGCTCTGGTGACAGAAATGTCTCTCCATGGGTGTCAATGCTAGGACCAAGGGGAAGGTTGGTGCGCTGCCTGATACGCTCTTTCAGCTCTTGAATACTGTAGAACCAAGCAGATGGTCATTGTGCTACACTGTTACAAATAATTTTAAGACGTGAAAAGAAACTGAGAACCAAAGGCTGACCTGCCAGTGGCAATCGGGCGTTTCTGGTGGTTCTTGGAGTCATAGTAGCGCTGAAGGATCATGGCACCTCGAGTGCGAAGATACTCTTTCTCCATGTCAATGTAACTTTCCAGGTATGGGGAGAAAATGATCTTTATCAGCTTGGACAGGAAAGTGTGCTTGTCTGAGCCCAGGTTGAACTCTGTTAGCTTAGTGGTCAACGCTGTGGTCCTAGAAAATATACAAAGGAAAGTGTGTAATGATGTCAGCAGAAAGGTTTAGCTGTAAAGAGGATACAAAAGTGAAGAAGTTACCTAGTGTAAAGGTCATAGAGGTTCTTGAGGTACTGTTCCACATCAGAGTGTCGAGTCAAGTCAAGCTTTTCTTTGACATGAGCCTGAAAAGACAATGCCAGTCAAATACCAGAATCAGAATCAGCTTTATTCGCCAAGTATTGCACATACAAGGAATTTACTTCTGGTTGTTTCTAGCTGCCCTAGGACATTACAGACAGAAAAGTTCATAGGGTGACTGATGAAGCATGTCTAAATAACACGAAGCAAATGTGAAGTAAACAAATACCTGTAACTTGTTCTCAAAGATGTTTTGAATGAGTTTCGCCATAACAGTCTCTGGGCTGCTGAAGACTTCGCCCACCTGCTTGTTGACCCTCTGACAGAGTACTGCAGTGTCCTCAAACACATCATTTCTTAGGTAGGCCCCCTAGGGAGTCAGATAAAGGGTTAATTAGTGGTCTGTTGATAATACTTTCTCACAAAAACAGTGAATACATTTTTTTACACTCACCTCCTGACACTGCTTGATATAAACGTCAACACAGTGTGCATAGCCCTTTAATAAAAAGACACTCTAGTTACTTTTCACTGTAGTGGAGTATTGTTTAATAAGCAAAAATCAAGTTACTGTTTTATTGGTCAAACTAAAAACTTAAAATAGAATAACAAACATAGACAACACATATAAATCTTCTTTGGCACCTTGAAATGTAATAGAACAGCCGCAACCTCCCGCATGCGTCCTATCTCCCCCCTGCGCTGGGCAGCGGTGAACTCCTGGATTAACTGTCGCTCCAGGTCATGATACTTACCTGTAGAAGCACAAACACATAATATTTCTATTTGTAACTCATTGCACTTTTAAAATGCACTGTGTAGTCTAGATTACAGCAGACAGAGCTTTGTCACAAACTTACTTGCAATTTTTGCTTTGACATCTGCAAATCTGTCAGAGACAAACATATTTATCATTATATTTATTTATCCTTTATTAACAAATATTACTGTTAAAAGTTTTTTTTTCTAGAAACTTATTAATACTTATAATATAAGTTCAAGTATAATGCAGTGGGTTTACATTGGGAGAAATAGTTGACATCGTTAATACACCAGCTTCCCCCCATTTGACATCTTCCTGTGTAAAAATGCCTGCAGGATGCCTGACTCACCTGTCGAATGGCAGCTCCTGGGCAATGAGATGCAGCTTCTGAATTATATCAGCAGCCTCCTTAATCTGAAGGAGAGGCAGAAATTGTGTGTGAGAGAAAGATGTTGGGTGAGGTGAAAGAAAGAAAGAGAGAGGGGGGGGGAGAGAGAGAGAGAGAGAAGAAGAGCGCGGCATGACGACGAGAGGTGGACATGCAAACAAAAAGTGGGCAGACCGCCGGCAATGTCTCCAGTTGGGGGATCATCATCTTAGAGTAGCCCTCCTTCACCTCCCCATGTTGGACAGGGAGCTGATAACAGAGAGGCTGCGCTCACCTGGGCATCGGCTGCAACAGCAGCAGTCCTGACTTAGCAGCATATCCAACTCTTTATTGGCATGCCTTTTCTGAATGGGCTGTAATCCCACAGGAGCCTAAATCGCCTTCAATAATCTGTCCGGCCAGGGATATCTGTCTCAAAAAAGGGACCCTGTCGAGAACCCCCTCTCTCCCCACCCCTCCTGACATACATGCTGGCTGAAAAAGCCCCAGACCTACGAAAGGCCCGCCATCCGCAACTCCTCTGTTCCCGCAGATGCCTGCCTCAGCTAACATCATTACTCTGCTCCCGTGAGGAGGATCCAGCCTTTCTGCTCGGCGAAGGTTTTCTAAGTATCTGTCCCCCAGCTAAGATTAGCTAAATCCCATGTAAGTAATGTAGCCGTCTCCCTGCAGTCAGGGTTTAGCAGCACTTGTCTCCACGCTGGCGGCCCAGCCCTCCCTTTCAGAAGGATTAGCAAAGCCATCCCCCTTCAGCTATTCACTTGCAGCTTTCCTCTTCCCCCCTCGTCTGGAGGTATGCTCAGGAAAAGGAAGCTGGCCATACTTCTGCATGCCTCTCCAGAAAACCATCTCCATCTCCATCTCCAGCTCTCGTCTCTGGGATTGACCCCCAGACTCACTTTTCTACAACCACTAATGAAGTTACCGCCCAGAGGAATTACATCTAAAGTAGTCCAATCTCTGCTGCTACTTACAAAACTGCAAGATCAAACTTTCAGGGGTCACTTGTCTAACATCAACTTAGCTTTTGTGTAGGCAGGAACTGCATAAAAATGCTTATTTCTAAGTATATATGTCATCGCCGCCCTTATATGCATATATCATGCCACAAGCTATCTGCTGCTGTTACACAAAGCTGAGGACCAACCAAATTCTTGCTCCCAGACAACCTACTACAAATGCAATTAGGGTTGACATGTTGAGCATGTTGGCATCCATGCTAGTCAATCAACCAGCTATTGTCAGAGAGCAAATGACAGTTTATTAATCCAAATTAGCACAGGGATCCAACTAAAGGGATAAACTTGACAAATTAATATGGACGGTTTACCTCATAATCCCGTTCATTCTTACCTCCAGCAGTCTCACAGTGGGGGTCCTTGTCAGTGGTCACGAACACACACCTCCACTGAAGTAAATGGAAGGAGGAGCTTACTCACCTTCTCTGGGTTATTGAAGACATCACTGCGTAGTTCTCCATCCAAGAACTCGTTGAAATAGGTCATCAGACGCTGAGCTTCTACAGCCCTCTGCCGAGGTGTGTTCACGCCCTCCAGTTGGTCGCCAAGGTGACAAACCTTAGTAGCGACATAGCTTATATGTTCATCAAGCTCCTGGAAATGCTGAAAAGCCACCTAAATTGAACATAACAGATGTAAATACATTTTGCAATGTGACACAACACACCTTAGATGTATTTTGAGTACATTTAAGCATTTAAGACACCTGATTGCTTCTTTGCAAGTCTTGCACTTTGTGGGCAAATTCTTTGGCCTCACGATGACACTGATGTTCAAGCTTCTCTACTCGTCGCTGAATCTTCTCATCCAGTTGCTTCAGCTCCTCTATGTGATTCTCAAATTCTTCCAATAGCCTTTGACAGAGGAGAGACAGAGCATACACAGAGAACCTCAAGTTGGTCTAAATAGCACTCAGTGAATCCTCCACAAACAAGTAAACAAATATTATTGTGGACCAAAGGGTTAAATCTGTTCCATTAACCCCACAGTTAAAGTTAATAATTGTGCTAGATGCTTAATTCCAGGGTCCCCAGACTTAAGAAGTTGTTCAAACTAGCAGCTTCGTCAGCTGCATTTTAAGTGCCACCAGGACTACAGAGCAAATGTTCTAAGTCAGCACTGCATTTCACAGAGTAGGAAACATCCCAAAATGATGAGTGTATAATCTCTTGACTAATTCCCTCAGCACTGGCTACAGCTTAGAGACATCTCCCATCCCTTCCCAATAGACACCCATTCCCTGGCTGGTGACTTAATGTGTGGTGGCCTCCACAAATATGTTGTCACTGACTCCACGCTAAGGAGGTGGGAGCAACAGTTTTGTGAAGGCTGTAGATAACGCAGGATGGATCTTCAGTATAGTTAAACTGTTATGGGATTTTTGCTTACGAGACATTACTTGGTCCCCAAGTGTGAACACAACAGCAAGCATTAAAAATACCATGAAAAAAAGTTGTTAAACACAGACACATCCTGTTTCTTTTAAACCCAACCATCAAAAACAAATTAGCATAGAAGAGACCTGGATGAGCATTAGTAAGGGCAGACTGATTCACTCAGTTTCACACTATTTTCAGCAAGTTGATGACAGCTGCAGGTATAGAAATCATTAGTTACATCAAAACATGACTGCTGATTGTTTTGCAGTAAAGTTCATAGTAATAGAAACAGTAACATAGTTATAGGTGATGGCTGTAAAAAGGGTATGGCAAATGTTTTTGAAGATTTGAGGTAAAGTGGAAGAATGTTTTCTGGTTTATTAGCATTACATGACTTGATAGGCTTGATGTCAGCATCTGCATTGTGGACCACAGAGAAAGGACAGGATGAGGTCAGTGAAGAGGTTGCATTGTGGTCGTCTGGTCGTGAGAAGGAAGGCTGTATTTAAAAGTTATATGAAGAAGGTGAAGCAGTGGTCAGACACTGGAAATCAAGACCTAAAACTAATGTAGTACTTTACATGGTATCTTATGGGTATAAAGATATTGCTCATTGCTAAAATTGCTTAATGTATCAGAAACGCATAACAGACTGACACAAAAGGCAGTGCCTAGCCGGGACCTTATAATTCTGTTGAGCTACTGACTCCCTTTGATTTAACATGTTGTTCAGAAAAATGACAGATATGTGTTGTAAATGTAAGTAATAACTCTCTACAGTACCTTTTGGGGTCAAATGCTTCAGCTCCTCCTTTGGAGCCTCCTCCGGGAGTTCTCCACGCCAACCTTTCAATGTACTCATCTGCATCAAAGGGCTCCTAGACAAAGTCACGAGTGTGTAAATGCTAACTCCACAACAAAACGCCCGCTAATAAAACTAGGCTAAGAGGAAACAACCTCGTATAACTCTCCAAACTCTGATGATGCACTGTAACATTAGCTAAAACTACCTATGTTTTTTTATGGCACATTTACTGCGAATAACTAACTAATTCGTATAGATAAACATTTATCCTAATTTATTTTCAGTGTACAACATAAACCTAACCGTAATTATCATTTTTATTAACACACACTGTGATGATGTTGAAGGACAGCACCGTTAAGTCACCGTTAATCAGAGTTAGCAACCTTGCTATCCTGCTAGCTAACACAGTTCTCCGGTGCAGCAGGCGTTTTACCTCGAACAGCTGAGCAGTTGTCGCCATGTTTGAGATTCAACTGGCTGAGCAGGCTAACGCAAATCAAGAGGAGCACACAAGCAATGCTACCGCCAACCTCCACATGGATTTGCTGTTTTGGTACAGTTTTGCCCTTTGTTGACAGCTTGCTCGTTAGCAATCCAGCTTCCTGTATGCGAGAAAAGGGTGGGGGTGGCTGCTTGCATATGCGCAAGCGCAGATGTCAGCTGACCGTTTGTAGTTGTCACGTGAAAGAGTAGCAGGAAGTCGCTGTGACGTTTAAATTGATGAAGATTATTTAAAGTAAATAAATGAACGACAACACGGTCCAATCGAAAGCGACGAATTTTCCGTAATCAAATTTCAATTCAATGCAGTCGATAGAATGAGTGTGCGCGCTTTGTGGATTATTTCTCAGGAGAAGGCAGAACGTCATTCTGTACGCTTCTCAAGGTTTGTGTCCCAGGTTGTTCTCATGTGTAACATCGTGTTTATAACCGTGTTGAATAATGCAACATTACTCTAATATATGCATCACTTGCAGCCTTGCCTGTTTTGTAATGTCTTGTGTGTCCTCTCTTAGGAGGTTCTCAACTGTGGAGCACCGTGCGAAGGGCCTGGCAGGCTCCTCGTACGTAGCTATCCCAGACGACAACACCTTGCTGCAGCTCTTGCTTACTGAGCTGGGCCTTTCAGACTCAGATAAGTCGTATGTGGCTCTCAGAGATGATTGTCTTTATCGACAGAGGTCACCAGCCCTGGAGCTGCGTGTGGATGGTCATGGAAGGAGAACACTTTGGCCCGTGTTAGTCATGTCACACGGGCCACTTATTCTAGCTTGCTTGCCATTGGTGGATGCCCTTCCTGAGCCACGGCTGCCTCTGGCCAGCCTGCTGTCTGTCTCTCAAGGCCTCACACTCCTGGCAGGTCTACACACTTTTCTCCTTGGCTCTGGCAGCAAGCCTGATAGTGAGGGGCTAGCCTCACGCCTGGCAATGCTACCCTCTGCACTCCTGCAGGTTTGTCCACTTGGCACACCCCTGGATGTCCCACTACTGGGGACATCTGCTACACCCACAGTGCACACTCCTGCTGGGAACCAGAAGCAGCCAGCCTGGAAGACGGGGCTCCACCGCGGCCGGGCTGTGGTGAATGTTGCGGTGATAGAAACAGTACGCTCCATGCAATATGGTAACCGGAGCAGACAGGACCTCTGGGATGTTTATGGCACAGTGACATGCAAAGTAAGTGCACAGTGGAGTGGAAAACTACTTTTCCTTTGTCATTTTTAAATACATTCAATGTTTCTGTCAACAGTGTGAAGTGGAGGGTGTGCTCCCAAATGTCACCGTGACGCTGACACTGCCACCAAATGGCTCTCCACTGCAGGACTTCCTGGTCCATCCTTGCGTCACCTCTCTAGATTCAAGTATCCTTACTGCAAGCAGTGTTGATAATTGTGATGGTTCAGCTTTCTCTGGGCCATATAAATTCCCCTTCTCTCCTCCCCTGGAGCCTTTCAGACTGTGCAGCTACACATCTCAGGTTAAACACACTACTTATTTCTCACACATTAGTTTCATTAGTCTTATGTAATTTTTGCTGACACTTACATTTTTCCACAGGTCCCTGTTCCCCCCATCCTCGGATCCTATCAACTGAAGGAGAAGGAGAATCAGATGCGTGTTTCAGTAACCCTCAAACTTCACGAAAGTGTGAAGAATAGCTTTGAGTACTGTGAGGCACATCTGCCCTTCTTTAACAGGTGATACTATACACTAAGAAAGAAAGCCGGTTATAATAATTATATGAACATACCAAATTGCTGTGGAGTCCTGACATTAAACCTACTTTATTATTATTATTATTTTATACTTTTTATAAAGCTTTTCCTAAACAATTGATTTTTATTTGAAGAGATCAAATTGAGACAGTTCCCGACAGATCCTGTGTCAAATTAAACTACATTATTTGTCTCTTTTAATATCTCTTTAAAATATAAGTAAGTATATTTGAAATATAATTACTACATATATTTAAATTGTAAGTACGGCAAACACTTGTATGTGCACCTTGTTGTCATGTCCAGGGATCAGATTGGTGTTGCTGACGTGAAGGTGAGCTCTGGACAACTGGATGTTTCAAAGGAGAAGAACCTGCTGGTCTGGGCTTTAGGTAAAACACGTGTAGGGCAAAAATAGCATGTTTACTGCAGCTCTATTTTATGTTAAAATAACCTAATGGCTACTATTCCGCTTACCAATAATCAGGACAAAGGTTTCCTAAATGTCGTGAGGTCACAATGGAGGGCAAGATTAGCTTCTCTGGGCCAACACCAGGACCTACTGACCCTCTCTGCACAGACCTTACAGCCTATATCAAAGTAAGTTATTACAACGATCTGTAAAGAGTCGTGTCAGTAATATTATGTCTCTGGTGTTTATAAACAGGCAATTTTAATTGTATAGTTCCTATCATTTCTCCTTAGCAATATATTAATACATATTCTTAGTTTGAACAATGATCACCACCTCCACCATTATCTTCACAGCTGTATTTCAAAGTGCCTGACATGACACTGTCTGGATGCTGTGTGGACCAGCATTCAGTGCAGGTTTATTCCTCTGCCAAACCACGGATTGTTACATGTAATTTTACAATTTTACTCTAATCTAAATATTTGCTTTATACAATTTCCTGAGAGTAATGACACTTAAAGAAGGTCTGTCTCATTTGCAGCTCGAGAGCTTCAGTCCAAAGAGTACTTCATATGGAATTCAACAGGCACTGCTCCGGTGTCCTCTGGGCAGATGATGCTATAGCATGGATCCATAAAAAGTAGATTGGTGGTAAAGTGCAGCATTTACTGTATTCAATCAGACTGAATTCGCTGTCCGGCATATTCAGCGATCACTGAACACTGGTTAATAGTTTCGAAACCTTGACTGGCAGAAGGGCTTATTTTGTTGCTGTACTCTAACTTTTATCCCCCAGTCTTCACCCTCCCTCAAATTTATTCTACAGCAGACACAATGGCCCCCCCTCGCTCTGACAGTCCCACTTCAGTGACTCTTCATCAGCCGGATAATTAGCAGCTGGGGCCTTGTCATCAGCTGTTGTGGGGCTGGAGGAGAGGGGTTGCTAGGCTGTGAAAGGCCAGGGTACTCTGGCCAGTGTATTGACTACAAAAGGCTCCTCTTTTAGAGTTGGCAGGAGTCCTTACCCCCACCAGTCACTCGCCTCCACCTCTTTTGACCCCATCCCCGCCCTGTCAACTAGTAGTTAGTTCAAACACACAACCTCTCCAAGCAGACTGTGATTGAGCGCTGACCCTCTGGTCCCCTGAGACTTTAGAAGCAGCCGATCCCATTCAATGACCAGGACCTGCTTAATTGGTGAAAAAGTCACAAGGGTGGTAATGGCTGGGCTGTTCCTTAAGGTTGCAGAGGTGCTTTAACAAAGTTAATGCAGAGCTATAATTTATATGATTTTAATCTTACTGAGGTAACAACAGGCACTGAGACGTAATTATAAAGAAAGTATTTGAAGAGAAGCATCGACTTCTAGATGTTATTCAAAGTTCATTATAAATTACCTGGACTATGAAGTTAAATGCAAACATTTCTACTGTAAAAGCTTCACATCAGTGTATTAGGTTTACTCAATAACAAGCCAATGAGGGGTTAAACCGGAGGAGATGGTGCCCCGCTATTCCACAGCAGCCAGACTCCTCTGAGTATCCTCATTGTCTGCTGTTGGCCTCTTGTGTCCCTTGCTGGTCCAAATGCTACATTCTCACGTGGATTTCTACTCAGAAGGCTGACCATGACCAATCCTCTGTCAATTGGAACCAATTGCTCACACGGCATCCTTCACCTTCTTTTTATGTAGCAGTACAGAGTGGCAGACACCAAGACCTCTCAACTCTCCCCCTCCACGATGATTTGGCATTAAGGACCAATGTGTATGGCTAGCGAACTGGAAAAGGAGAAGAGTTGGGGCACTTTAATTCTCCTCAGCAGCCCAATATGTAGTCAGTCTGGCTCCTGAAGTCTGCAGCCACTGGCCCCTCACTGGCAAACGTTGCTTTGCTGATTGAATGGCTTTCTAAGTATCTGGTTTTGGTTTAATTTGTTGCTCAGCTCCAGTTCCTATAGCCCATAACTTTGGGTCCTTCATTTGCTTTCTACAGTTATTCATTTATTCTATCATTTGTTGTCCTTGTTTGCGTGCAGAGGTGTAAAGGATTGTACAGTAATAAAAAAAAATCCACATGTGCCCAGTTACTTTTTAAAAACAGCAATGTGCATTGTAATAAATGACA
>JAUMHF010000004.1:8978761-9008072 GCA_032359275.1 Microctenopoma steveboyesi
TTGTACAGTAATAAAAAAAAATCCACATGTGCCCAGTTACTTTTTAAAAACAGCAATGTGCATTGTAATAAATGACACAAGAAATCACGAGATAGCATAGCCATGACTGCTTAAAACATGCTGTTCATGCCAACATATTTACTACGCTACTGCAACATAATCCCTGTACTGTAGCGGTTTCCCTCAGTCCAATAATGACACCCAGCGGTACAATGTAGTTCATGCTAGATTCTTTAATAAAGCACATTTCTTTTAGCCACTGATGTATTGTGTTATTTCTTTAAAGCACCTTCATGTGATCTCAGCAACATTCATGTAATGCGTCATGTTTGAGGTCCAGCCACTGTAGCCTCAGGTGTTTGGTTTAAGTCTAGTTCCTCTCGTCCTCTCTAAGAGCCGGCCCTAGGGAGACCACTTGTGGAGCGATGGTGTAATTAGCTTGTTTCCTGTTTTCAGTGTAATTTTCCTTTAAGAGCTAGAGATGTTTTTTGTATGCTGAAGGATTATTTTGTGCTCATTATTATGCTGGACATCAAATGAGAGACTATGGCAGATTTTAATCTTAACTAAAAAAAGGCTTATTTCTGGCTGTTTACTACTTGTACTTTGTCGCTCTCACCCAGAGGTGGCACAATAAACTCAGCCATAAATACAGTATGTCCTCACGTGTTTGTAAAAGACTTTGTTTAATCTTGAAATAAGAGACAGTGAACATCAAAACTTAGGACAAATATGATTTATTAAAGGAAAGCTAAGCAAGAAACCTGAAGACTGACTGTTTGAGAGCAGCAGCTGTTTTAGTAATTAATTATGTACCCTGTTATATTTCGGCTCTGATCCAGATTACGGTCCCATATCCCTCTAACACTTATCCTCCCTGTCTGACCTGTTTGGCAGACTCAGGCCACATCCACTCTCCCCTCTGTGTTTTACCCTTGTGTTCTACTTTCTTTGTAGGTTTTCGTCTTAAGTCCATCCTCTGTCCAGTTTGAATAACTCTTAGTGGGTCTTTTTTGGGGACATTCATCTCAATCGTGGTGGAGCTCGTCTGCTGCTCTAGGCAGGAGTTGTCTGTTGGGCTGGTCATGGTGTCTGTCATCATAGAAAAGAGGCAAAGTTGTTGGCTCCAGGAGGCATCTGGGGTCCAGACTTTCTCCTTTGGTCTCATCGAAGAAGATGTCCCTCTCTGTAGGCCTTCTCACAAGTCTCAACCTCTGGATCCCTTTTGCATTTTAACAATCTGTGTAGATACGTTTATGTCTTCTTAGCTCTCCGTCTTGTTGGAGGTGAGCATAGCGTTGCTGAAGCACCTGTTGACTGAGAGTTGTCTGGGTCTATAGAATCGCTCCCTAGAAATTCCATTGGCAACCAGAGGTAGAAAGTAAATAGCATTACTGGAGAATATAGCTTTACTTCACTTTTGTACGTACAGGAGGTAATTTAAGTGTTCTAGTAGAGATGTGATAGTTTTAAGCATTTGCTTTATTCTATGAATAACCCAGAGTAATGTGTTGTTTCAAATACATTTCCTATTGGCAGAGGTGGACTTTGTTCATTTGACTGTCTAGATATTTTCTTCGTGCAGGTGTGAACCTGATTCGATTGGTCTAAAAGCAGATTCTGTTGAGGACCAGTCACAGCTGTAGACCACCCTACTTACTACTCCACAGGCACTTTAATCAGATCCACTGGGACAGAAAGGGCCCACATTCCCAGCTCACAGCTGTCTCTCTCTTTCCACCCCATCTTTCCTCCCTCTCACTCTGCTGCACACTTTAACTTTCCCTTAATATAAAATGTATGATCTGAATTATTTATGCTATAAATACACTGCTATACTTGCTTTACCTGAATCATTCTGCCGGTGACTGTGTGTCCCGTCTGGCCAGCTGTAGAAAACCGATGGACACCCCCATTTCTGTTGTTCCTGTCCTGGAACAAACATGTAAATGACATAAATTCAAAATGACATGGGCAGTAGTGACGCTGGGACAGTTAGCAGGGATATTTTTCTTTTTTGTGTTATATTAAAATGGCAGTTTGATTGGCAGTGCTTGTTTAGTCCATTTGAAGGGCCAGTGGTTGCAGTGCCTGATGAAAAAATAATGATGGGATGTCTGGGTAAACAGTCGGAAACCATATTGCTAAATACTGAGTCCCAGCACAATATTAAACACATCAATTTCATATCAATCACGAAACAAGACTGCCCTGTTATAGTTACTTTAAAACTGTATTATGCATCTGATTTTGCTGTTCTAACCTGCGGTGTTGGTGGTGAATAGGCGTGAATGATACTTGAATTGTTGCTTTGCTTTCCTTTTGTGGGAAGCTACCTGCAAAGCATGATTCTGAAAGCACACACACATGTACAAGCTGTTATCTGTACCAAAATCAATATAACACACTAAAGCAGAGTGATAGATCTGAGACAATCTTCTACTAACCTGAGAGTGTTGAAAGAGTTATATCCTGCTTCAGTGGAGGCAAGGTGGTCTTCCTACATCCACAAGATCCTGATGACTGCTCCAGGGTGACTGGCAGAGCAGGGAGGGTCCACTGTTTTTTGTGCTGTTCTCTCTCTTCTTGCAGACTATTACATGGAGCTACCTTACGCAGACTAGGTCTGGAGCCTGTGGATCCCATGTCCTGCTCTCTGGTCCTTCTCACTTTGGTTACAGTACCTTACTTAGCGTTTTGGTGTTAAAACGTTAAGAAAGGTACTGGTGCTAAAGTACAAATGCAATAAACATTTCTGATTGTTGTTAAAGGGGAGCGGATGCCATCACTGCCTTCATACTTTTTCAGTATAATGAGCTGCGTTTCCATGGCAACCCTCCCTACAGGTTACCTTGTAACTTGTAAGTTAATGCTTGAAAGACCCTGTTAATTTCCTGCATCCCGTTCCCATTGGAGACAGCTACTTTGGAAAATAATTAACTGACTGAAAAACTCCACAAATGCTCAACAAGTACTGATACAAAGGAGGTAGATCTGTCAGTTTCCTCATAATGTATCACATATATTAGGCTGTGCATTACCAATGCACAAAGGACAAGTCTTAATAAAGTCCTTATATCCCCAACATGAGTTGTCATTTTTCCTTTTTATTGAAATATCTCAATAGGTATTTCCAAGAAATTAGGTGAGATTATCAGGTCAAAATTTAAGTTTATCCAAAGTGCTGATTAGTAAATGTACCATGATAAAACATTAAACTTTACCTGTTAAACATTAGCACCCTCAGAGCTAGCCCAGATGTAGATCCATGACCTCGTTTTTGACCTTGTATTTCTTTCAGTGGCACATCTGTAGTTTGAGTGTCTTTGGAGCACTATTAGTTGTCTTGTGGTACTTTCAATTGTAGTGATTTCTGGACCATTTTAAGCAAATGTTGATAAATACTGAACCTGTAATGTGAAAAGACAAGACAGCTGTGTTTTTGTATCCTTTTGCCTTCAATTTAATACATGTGTAAATTAGTACTTGTTTATCATTCCCCACAGGGAGGCTGATTAACATATTATATCAGCAACCAGATGCGTGCCAATGACCATCGTGAAATTAAGGTTTAGAGTTGAACATCTTGGCTTCTTCTCGATAATTGTACATTTACATTTTATTATGTTAAAATCCCAACACAACGGTTTCACTGAAACCACCATTTCAGCAAATGTTTCATTAAAGGCTTCAACTCATTGACTGCACTGTAGGAACCATAATGGTACAGTGGGGTTGACTCTTGGAAGTATGCTTGATTGGGTGTGTGAGTGATAAAAAAAACACTGAAAAATTATTTCAACCACTCCCTCGGATCAATTAGAGTAGCAGTGTGTATGTGATTCTGTATGTGACAGCAACAGGTAGATGCAGCGCAGAAAAGCGTCACATATTATAATATAGTGAGGGAAGTTTTGGTTATTGAAAATATTTATTAAAATAAAAAAAGAAGTGTTAGTTTTAGCATTAGAATTAGTATTCTGTGCAAACAATGGACCATAAAGACAAAAGAATACCCCCTTCATTTTATTAAACATAATAAAAAATGTCCATGTCATTGAATCAAGAAATGGAAGGAACATAGCACATGTGTAAATTTGTCGTTCGACTGAGCAACCATGAAATAAGGTTACTTATTTAGACACCTGTAACTAATCTGAACGAATTACAAGCATCATCTGAAAGAGGAAACACTGCGTCACAACTGTTGCACCTTTTGTTTTCGGCATAAAAGCTGAATGACCGCAAATCAATGCTCCCCGGTGGCTGGATGGTTTTTATAGGCACTGAATAGGCCCAAGTGTAAATATAAAATTGCACTATATTTGGTACTCTAAACGTCTGAAGTTCCAAATGTAGTAGATCATAATTCATTGAGTCAAATTATGTGGATGACATGATGCCAATCTGCTGGTTTAATGTGAAGTACCTGTGATAGTTTGCCAGCAGTATCAGCATTCTTGGGCAACAAATAAAATGACAGAAAAAAAAAATCTAAGAAATGTTCCAAAATAATAACACACAAAGCCTGCAGACCTGAGATAATCTAACTACATATACACACTGCTATGAATGTGGGGTTTAAGTTTTTTTATTATAAAACCAAAAAAGCCTGTACATTTCGCATAGTATAATTGTCATTCTTGTCTATAATACTATTCAATAAGATTTAAAATGAACACTCTTAATAATACAGGTCTAAATAAATACCATAAATACATTATTATTGAACTGGCCCTGCTAATATTTATATTCACAGAATACAGTTCACAGAGCAGGTATGGGGAAGTCAGTCGGTTCTCGGTACGGGTGCGTGTGAGGGACAGACAGGTCTGAGCATGGCAAGTATTTCAAGAAAGTAAATAACACTTTCCACCCTTCCAAATAGAAAAATCTATAAATTGTCTTTTTCCCTCCAGTAGTGAAGTGACAGAGTCAGAGATGCATCTCTGGAGTGAAATTCAACACAATACTTGCTGTCTTCCTGATGGAGTCCATGTGGACTGAGCATCCTGCCTCATCTCCTGGGTGGGCAATGGAGGAACATGAGCAGACAGGTAGCTTCATGGCTGTCACCAAAGGGCACTGGCAGAGCTCAGACATGTCATGCCAATGGGATGGAGACAGTGCCGTTGGCTCGACTGCGGCTTCGAGTGTGGACGCTGGACTCTGTGAGCTCCTCGCCGTGTTCCTCTGGCTTCTTGTCTGCGATGGTGGCTAGGAAACGCAGTGTGACAGAGTCCCACTCCTCGGGCAACAGCAGGAGCAAGAAGCCCAAGCAGATGATGCAGGTAGCTGCCAGACGTACCACGCTAAAGATCACCTCGTGTTTCAAAACATCTATGGCTACAGCGGGCAAAAGAAGGGAGTCGAAGAGAAAGACAGGGGAAATGAGTGGAGAGAGTGGGGGGAAAACCAAAACAAACTGAGATTAATTACATGAAGTAAGATAAACCATGGGACACTACAGCTTTAGGGGATGAGTGGAGTAAATGCGGCTTATAATTAAAAGAAGCAATCCAATTTATCCTTTGTGTCTTTGGGGTCTGGAGCTCTAGGAATAGATGCCGTAACCCACTGACCTTCATACAGTCCATCGTGGTTATAGAAAAGAATGTCTGCAGGCATTTAGTGTCGCCTTCGCAACTTGATCCTCCCTCAGTGAGCAAATAGGTGCATTGATGATTGGGTTTCCAGGACAAGAGACTTGCTGTGTAATCTGTTTGCTACAGTGGCCTTAAGTGCTGACCTACAAAACCACGGTATGTGTGGCCACTTACTCTGTTTTACCATCATAATACCTAAGAAGTAAAATAAATTGTCGGTAATACTAAGCGAATGAAATAATCCTACCTGCATTGCCTGGCACACTGAGCAGTGTGCCTATGGAGATGAGAATGGGGTAGGTAAGCACAACACCAACATGGACCGTGATGTTGAACACTGAAAAAGATATTAAAGAGCTGTAAAGTTCAATAAATCTGAGCTTTACAATGAATCAATAAGTTTGATTTCATTTTAGGACAAACAAAAATTCCATATCATTTCAAATTTGAAGCCCCAGTTTAGATAATTAAATAGCTTAATAGGGGGGCCCTGTTTTCTATCTGTATGCAAATAATGACTCACAAGACACAAGCACGCATCATGTTGTTATAAATATAGAAATCACTATGAAGACCAATTAAAACAATGTTAACTTATATTTTAATTTTGGCACATATTTTTTACGAAAATTCCTTCAATGTATTTTATAAATATAACATCTTTCAGATGAGAAACACAATAACTAAAGAAAATATTTGTCAGATTTATTGTAAAATGAAAACAGTTATGTATTGTAAACTGTTTATGAACTATATGGAGGATCAGTTCCTCGTGATGTACAGTATATATCCACTCACCCAGCCACAGTCCTGCCAGTCCGCACAGGTATCCCCAGGGCAGTGAGGACAGTGAGCCCCAGTGCTCTACCTTAGTGAAGTAAAGGATGAGGGGTACGCAGGAGATGAAGATGAGGTTAAAGAAGCCAATAGTGGAAAGAAAATGAGCCACTTCTCCAAGGTTTGCGCTCCCTAGGAACATCTTAAACAGCACCTGCAGGATGAAAACACAGCAGTGAGTTTACACCAGTGGCTGTGCAGGTAAATCTTAACCTGAAACACACCTGGCATCCTGACCTTATAGAGAGCTGATGTTGAGGCTGAGCCCACAGCCAATGCTACACCCACAAAGGAATCACCATGGAAACCATCAGCATAAGCCATCATGACGATACCTGTGATGGCCATTATGGCTGCCACAATCTGCAGGTAGAAGTTCAGAGACATCAATGTTATCACTCAGAAGCAAGATGATTAACCACTGAAAGGATCATTTGCAATTTCAGATGTTTTTGCACAAACCCGAACACCCATGAACCGATCCTTCAGGACAATCCATGACAGGAGAAACACGAAGGCTTTGTGGCAGCAGTAGAGAGCGGAGACATCAGTGGCGGACAGTTTCTTCAAGGCGAGGAGGTACAGGTAGTTTGTCAGCGTAGACAGGATTGAGAACGGTGCTGTCCTCTTTACAAAAAGCTTGAGAGTCATCCCATCCTCCCCAAAGAGCTTACTGCATTCCCTGTTAGGGAGAGTAAAGGAAGCCCTGTCATCCGGTCTTTTCCTCTTTGAGCATTGTGTTTGTTTGTTTCTTCTAGTCTTTCTATCAGGAGGACCACGCTTTGAGGATGGAAATGTTGGTTGCTTAGTTGCCTGGTTCCTTATGGAGGGTCAGGTGGTTCAAACCGAGTACAAAAGAGCAGCAAGACCTCTAGAGACCACTCAAGTAGTGTTTGGAGTAACTTCATATTATGCTGAAACATTTTTGTCCTTTACTAGACTAAACAGAAACAAAAGTATCTGGCAATTTCCCGTTATTTTAGTGACAGACTTTACTGATCGTAAATAGCAGGTAAAGAAGACATCCTTTGTTTTTATAGCACCACAGTAATTACCTGGAAAAAGCATATTGTGTGTGCGTGTTTTGTCTGCTACACTTAATTTGATAGTATAATTAATAGTATAATTGAACACATAAATACATACATCACTTTGTCTGTTTTAATTTGAATGTAATTAGAACGCAGGTTACCTGAACTTCTGTATGGGGGTCTGCTTGTCTCGCGTGGTAACCACATGCCCAGAGTAGTAGATGGGGAAGAAGAGGATGTTCCAGTTGCTGCTGAACCAGGAGATGAAGAAGGGACAGGAGAAGGACTGGTAGGTCAGCTTGACCACCTGAGTGGTACCCACCCAGGAGGATGAGATGCATAGCACCATCAGCAGACCACCGAGCACCTTCAGAGCTGTGTTGGTACATGTCTGGTAGGAGCGGCTCTCTCTGCTAGTCTCACTGCCTGGTGTCTCTGCATGAGACTCTGAACCATCCTCTCCTTATAAGACACAAGCAGAGAAAAGAAAATAGAAGTGAGTATGATGTGACCCACAGGGGCCATGTCCATCTGGCCTGGTGTCTTACTGGGCAGCACGAGAGAAGGACTTCTGTACCTCACCTGTGTGGTATAATATGTGAGGTGCTGGGTGTGTGAGCATATCCAGCGTATTCTTTTCCTTTGAATGGTGTGATCAATTTACACCAGAGCAGGAATAAAAGATGACATGTGCTGGTTGTTTGCTGCCTGTGCTCTATATCCTAGCTCAGCACATGCAGCTCTGCCATTTCCAGCATGGTTATAGATAGTAGTGTCCTGCCAACACTGGAACTTGGTAATATTTCTGCTCTCCACTAGCAGGGTGTCTCAGTGGTGCTCATCTCACATTGGCTTTTGATTGTTATTTGCAACGAGACCTTAGCAGGAAGTCAATCAATTGGAGTGCAAGTATAGTATAAAAAAAACAGGATTAGCAGCCAAAGTGACAAATGTTGAACGTGACCTTTGTAGAGGAATATAGCGAGGTCAAGGATAAAATAGGAGTGAAAGAAAGAGTTTCTTCTTTGTGGAGCAAGTACGTGACTCAGCATCTGGCACCTTCATCTGTATGCTAAGTTGATCCTTTTATAGTCCAAAGAAGCTTCAGGAATCAAGAATGGTCTTTGTGGAAAGACAACTGCCAAGAAACCACTTTTTGTGCTTCTAGTTGATCTAATGTAAAAACTGAAATATAAATATATATGATCATCATGGCATTTCTGCTTTTGCACAGTACTGTAAACTAACAATACTGCTACGGCTTCATTTGTGTGTGTGAAGCATTTACTGCAGTGAGATGTTACTTGGTACTGGACTGCATCATTCAAAAAATGCAGTAGTGGACAAGTTAGCCAAAGCCATACGCAAGCCAAAGTATCAATACTACAATGTAAAAGTACTTCATTACTGTTAAAGGTCCACCATTCACTTAAAAGTACAGAACAACACAAAGTAGGCTATTACCAGCTAAATGTGTTAAGTTTAGCCTCAAGCAATGGGCCACAGCTAAATATATATTTAAAGGTCAGAGGCCAAACAGGTATTGTGTTATATGGTGTATACATATAATATGTGTCAGATGTTAAACTGATGTTGCCAGCTGCTTTTGGATACATAAATGTAGTATAATAGAAAATGTGACATTGCTGTGTGAATTATAACTAATTGAAAATGTACCAGTTCCGCAAAGTTGTAAAAGTTTCCAATGAAAATGTTTGTTGTGATTGGCCGGAGAGAAATGTATTGTAATTTTCATACTTAGTTACGTTCCACCATCGAATTTTTTAATTTTTACTTTAAACTAAATGCTAAAGGTTTGACTATTGTCAGTGGAAAATGCTGACTATGACTATCATTTAAAAAATCTCAGACAAAATATGTTACTGTATATTCCAGATGGAAGACAAACTGCAATATGTGACTAAAGCAAAGTTTCTTTTTTTTTCAGATTCTACCTTTACAAAAATGTCTTTTAGTGTTGGATAAGATTCTTCTGTCCTGAGGTAAATGCCACTACAGGCTGATCTTGTGCCAATATGCAGTAATATAATAACTCTGCTATTCCCCTGCCTCAAAAAGCAGCTCTCATGGCCAAAATTGTATTTTCATAACAGACAGTATTGCTGCTGACTAATATTGTTGCACAAAAGTTGCAATGAAAACAGCTATCCCTGCGCTACACAGACCGTCAGCACAGCACTGCAGAGAAACAGATCACTAAAGCAGGAAAAGCACTATTTGAGGTTAACTTCAGTCAACCGGAGTAAGTGGACTTGTTTGGAAAACACCTCAAATAAAAGATTAGCAGCACCGGCTGTCACAGATTTGCAGCATAATTATAAGCCTGGGGATGTTTTTTTTTTCTTTCAATATAGAAATTCACATTGCAAAGGTTTTTGTAGCCGCTATGTGCTGAACTAATGTCTAAGTGCCAAAAGCTTATTTGTACAATAGAGATACAATATCTGCTCAGAGACTTTGAATTTAAATTTAAAGTGAGACAAGTGAAGCATTTTTATATTCATGCATCTGTTCACCAATAACTTGCTGTACAGTATATAAAAGTGTGTTTTAAAGGATCAACAGTACGCCTTAATTACAGAAACGCTGCAGAGTAGCCATTCATTCCTGGGACCCAGTAACACACCTCATCCACTCTGTGCCATGCAGTATGCTGTGTGCACAGCACATTTCTATCCCCCCTGTGTTTTATCTCTGCCACTGACAAAGCATGTGAGTGATATTGATGGATGGAGCCTTGCTGAATCAAATTTGAAGCTCACAGTCACATCTGCAGTGCTGGAAATGTTGTCAAACAGCCTTATGTCTTGATCTAAATTAGGTCAAACTATGTGGTATGGTTATGATAATAGTGATGAAAAGGCAATATTGCTCCTAACAGGAAACTGAAATACAGTAAAACTGTCTGGAAGTCTTGGAAAGAAGAAAAACAATTGAGCTGATTATTGCTAATATTTGGTAAGATCTGAGTTTCTGATTTTAAATCTTCAAAATAAACACTGCATAACACAGATCAACATCACACAATCAATGTCATTTTTTTAAAGCTGTGATAAAAGTACATTTTAAGCAACCTATTCAAGCTAATGATGACAAGTGTGCCACACACATGTATGTGTACACATACATTCTTGTATAAATGGTGTCCCAGGCCCCTGGTTCTTTTAATTTACCTTCAGAGATGGGACAGGTCAGGACCTGAGTGCTGTATGAGCTGAGAGGAGCCACACGGGCTGAGTGCTTCTTCATCCTCCGCTGGAGGCACAACACACTGTCCTTCCTTGGGAAGTGTGTGTGTGAGTGTGTATTGTGTGTAAGTGTGCCTGGGTTGCTGCTGCACGCTCAGCTGTTCCTGCTACCTCCGGGCATCCTCCGACTCCTGACTCCTCCGCTTTCTCTTCACACTCTTGATAGCCCTCTTCTTCTAAATCTCTCTCTGACTCTTCTGTCGCCGTCTACTCCACTCCAGACTCTCCGTTTCTTCTCCAACCCGGCACTTTCGTTGGCACTGGTGCTCTCCCACTGCCTCCCTCTGTCTGTCGGGATAGTGGCACAGCTCAGTGGAGATGGCTCAGTGGAAGTGCAGTGAAGTCGAGACTACTGTTGCACTGTCATGCTGTGATCCAGCACTGCTACTGTCTCCAAGGGAGACTGAGCTTCAAGTGTGTGTGGCACGGCGCAATCACTCCCCTCATCTCTTTCCATCCTCCCCCTCCTCTTGCTCTCACTTGCTTTTCCCCTCCTCTTTTATTTTGCTCCACAAATCAGCCACTTTGTTTGGAAGGTAACCAAGCAGTATGACATAATTACGCTGCGTTAGTGGCTGCCCCCCCCTCCTCTTTCTACCTGGCCCGGTTCTCCTTCCTCGTTTTATTTGTATCTTTCTACATATCCTTGACCATGAGATGATTAGCAGAGGTTTCTCCTGTTGCCGCTCCGACTGCAGTCAATGAAGCTTTGAAAGAGAGCAAAACTATCTTGACCACGGTAGACACAAATACTTTGCAGAGTATTTTGATGAGGGATGATACCCACACAATCCTCACATCACTGCTACAGATCACAACTAAATTATGTTCCTGTTCCACACAGACTGTATGTAGGACACAGCACCACGAGGAGGAATATGTTACAAAACCTCTGTTTGTGTTGTGCTGTAGGATTATACCTCACAGCGCCATTTAACACTACTGGTGTTGATACTGACATGCTCCTGAGGAAAAATGCCTACATAAAACTTTTCAGTTTGTAAGACTTTTGCCATTCTACTCTCTCTCCATTTAGCGAGTAGGATGAACAGGGCAGGACAGCACCACTTACTCAGCACATTCACCTCATGCCAGAAAGTACAAATACTGCACTTGTGAAAACCTGGTCAGCTGGTGACTCTGATCAGATCATGCAGGGCACCTTCAGTGCTGTGCTTCATCACTGTAACCTGTCATACCTACTCTGAGCACTTTGGACATAAGCTTCTTCACTTTAATTTGATCAGGTTTTCCCTTGAAGGCCGTTTAGTGCGATGATGTATTTTTACATTAAATGTTTACATAGCAATACATGCTACTAATATAAATAGTACATTTTATATGAAAGATTTTAACACTTTTCACTGTTGTACAGTCACCGAAAAGCTTTTATTATCAGTCAGTTTGAGCCTCGGAGAGAAGGGTCAGTTTGGGCCACATGAGTCAGCCTCTGGGATGTGGTCAGGAGTTTCCATCTCAAGGAAAACACATCCACTGGGACCTATATATTGCTTAGGCCTTTACATCGACAACGTGTCAGTGTCTAGTGCATGCGGCCAGGGAGACTGTAATATAATCTTAATATAACCTATGCTATGCAGTGCTCACCTTCTTACCAGTCTGTTCAAGTCTAACTAAGCTAGGAACGATAGCAGTTTGGCCTGACACAGACAGATCATTCAAAGTAAAATACAGTAAGTGTTTAGCGTAAGTAAACATTAATTTAGTGCATGATTTCTGACATTATATCAGAATCACTCGGAGCTCCTCCCTTTTCTGCTTCTAGTCTCCAATACTCTTCACTGCTCATCAGCCAAATCTTGGCACATCTACTGAAAGAATAGCAGATCAGAGTAGTTCTCTGTGCATTCTTCAGGCTGCAAGAGAGCAGGAAACAGCACAGTTATTGTTGGACCATTTGTTACAGGGGACAAAAAAACACATTTGTTGGAATTCAGAATTTAACATTTAACACGTGTCCGTTACTCCCCTGGGTTGGTCAGTGTGACACTAATGTAAATGCATTAAGTGATGTCAAGAGAACGAGCCTTTGTGCATTAACTGTGCATTAAGGTGTAAGGATAAACTGGGAGCATCGATCCCCTGGGACAAGGAGGGTTAAAATTAAAAATAGCCCTGCTGATTAGTGGATCCAACTGCAAGACAGGGAGGGGACAGAAAAACGATCCAGTCAGCAGAGCCTAGGCTGCTAATCACTATCAGGTTGAGAGAAATGTCTGGGGGACAGGTGCTAAAGGAGGCCACAGTTTTGTCTCTCTATTTTGATACCATTTTTTAGTCAAAGTAACCTTAGCTAAACTAATCACATGTAGCCCTGATTTGACTAGAAGGTTATTATTCTCCTCAGCTTTGTAACCCAACAGCACGTTTCCACAATGGACTCTACGTTCTTCAATATAGTACTAGAATTTTACAGCATTACAAACTACAGCCGGTTCACCCCACTAACCCAACCAGGTATACATAATAAACTGGAAAATGAGCACATAAAACACAATGGCACTAATGCATCACATATCAAAGCACAAAATAGTACAACCATCCCACTCTTTACCTCCATAGCAACCGCAGATCTCACACTGATGCACTCCACTAATTCAGGCTCTTTGTCATTTAAATCAGCCAGTGCTGCTCAGTTCATAGTACGAGGGTCTTTGTCTTTAGCACCTTTCTGTTGCACAGCACATCTCAACAAGGCCCAGGACCAATAAAGATTGATGAAGGACACTGATATTTATAGCGGACAGGAAATCCTCTGAATGAAATTCTATGTGTTTGCACTCGCCGGATTATTTCTCCTCAACTTAACCTAAAGAAATTGCAACATTGAAAAACGAGTCCATCTAGTGGTGGATGTGATGTACTGCACAAACGGTGTCAGGACCATGACATGACATGTAGTAAATAGGACTTTTAGCTCAATTAATTACAAGCAGTTCGCTCAGTTCTTGTCATGCACACATTTTCAGTCTGATGTGATTACACAATTTTTTTGCTGCTTGAAATAATAAAAATATTACAATAATACATAAAACCAAACACCAACGTGTCCATTTGAACAGTTCAGAGGCGTCATTATGAACAGGGGGTTTATTGGGGGCTGTAAAATGTAGTTCTGAGTTTTACTGACCATTCACAGTGAGGTTTTTAGATTTTCCCCAGTGACAGTGACATTATTGGAAAGAACACAGGTGGATTACCCTGCTGGCACCCCCCAGGGTAAAATACCTAGCAAGTAATAGGTGCAGTATTTGTCCATATATGAGTTGTAAAACTGCTGACCTTTACTCTTGCCACTGTACTGTACATAAACTATTGTGTATTTTCCTGTGTATCCACATTCATATCATATCTAAATTTCCTTCAAGTACATAGCAGACTATGAATGTGAATTTAGAGAATACATTTTTGGTTTGAATTAAATTAGGTTCATGATTTGTTTTTGTACTGTGCAGAGATTATTTGCTCTAAGATTACTTCTGGCATCTAGGCAGTCGAGTACTGCCACTTTAAGAAATTGTGTTTGGAGATACAGCAGTGGGCAGACAGGTTAGGGTATGGTATTGAAGTGTAGCTGTGGAGGTACACAGATTCTTCCAATGTTTTTGTTGTCATCCTCCTGGTAAAGCTTTTTAATAGAGTGGACTATTTTTAAAACACTGGACAAGAGTAACCTCTCCACATTGGCAGTTATTCAAATAACAAACATCTCCAGGAAAGTGTTTTTTCCCCTTTCTGTTTTTTTTTGCATATTATATCACACTCAAATGATTCAGATCACTAGCGAACATGAACATGAACACCCTGTTTAAGGTCAAGTCTCAGCATTTCAAAAATGCCTTTGTAACCATTTCTAGACTGAGACATATCAATAACATATTTCTAAAAATGTTTTCAGGTTAGAGCTTTTAGAGCTGTAATATGTGATGCTTCTGTGTGTAAATCACTGAAGACATAAATTGTGTTAAAGGTGCTTAAAACATTGTTTACACCTGTAAATGACAAATTACAAATTGAGGTAGTAATTAAAAAACAGTAAGTACAGATGTGTACTATCACGTACAACACCATTGTTCTTGTTATTGGCTTCACAGACCACATGAGGGCACTGTTAGCCTGCTGGTAGGACCTTGGCTGTGGCACAGAACTCAGTATGATGGAAAGACCATTACAAACCTGAGCACATATTGTGCTCCTGTATTATGCAATATTGCATTTGGATTACAAAAGGCTCCTCACAAGAAAAATACCTTAACCATGAGGCAAATCTGCTGGGGCCAACAAAAGAGACATGACATGTATTCCTACACCATATCACCAATTGCACGCGTACAGATCAGTTGTGTGGGAGAATATTGCAGCCATTACTTCCATGGTGTTTCTACTCGTTCCCAGGAGCATGTGAGACATAACAGCACTCCAGGAGTTGTTCAGGCAAAGCTCATATCCCATTCGATGCTGAGCTAGTTATAAATAGCACTAAGTGAACGGGCATGGGAATGGGACTGTCCAAAATAAGTGCACGCAAATACTGTACAGAATGTTTGAGTAGGAGAGTCGAGATTTATCTGCCGTTACAGTGAATATTAATGGTTTCAACGTTACAAAGCGAATTACCCATCAGTACAAGCATGAATGGGTTCTAAAGCCTGTCTGTCATCTTTGCACGTCTCTCCAAACGTTCTCTATGGACTGAAGTGCACATGACAAAGCAATGCATTGTGATAGCATCATGATTCCTTCAACTCTTCCTGTGAGCACCACTCTTTGCCATCTCTGCTTGTATTGTACCTTTACTCAGCAGGCAGCATGCCATCTAACGCAGCTGTTCAAAACATGACACGCAACAAGTTATTATAATGCTTTGCAACAATTTTAATGCTTAGAAGGCATTTACTGCACACACCACTGCTGTCTGAGCCAAGCAGGCAATCTTAGACCAAGTCGCCCTTTATTTTCTGCTTTAGATTAAATCTGATTTCAGCTTTTCCCTTGTGCACATTATCTAAATGAAGAAATATGGTATGGTATATATTTTCTTGTCTTATGTATGCACTTCATATAATAACTGTACAGTATGTATTAAACCCAATCACCAAATGTAGTTCACAATGTCCCTTAGAGGCATCTTCTAATTCAACACAGATGGCAATAATAATAAACTGGCAAAAGGATCTTACTAAATATATCATTACCCATAGGCTTGGCATAAACACTGTTCTATTTACGTGCTCCTTTGTTTTTGTCGCCTGTTATGGAAAACAGCTCGAGGTGCGTGGTCCATCCTCAATTCAAAACAAAAGTTTACAACAAAATCAAAAAGTGACACTTTTGGGCAGCAAGAAACAGAAGTGAGTAGAAGAATTCTAAAACAATCATACAAGTGGAAAATGGGCTAGTGTACAAGCAATTTAATCACACTCCTTCACACTGACGGCACCAGCAACAGCATGTTTAATAGCTGTGCAAGCAGGAAAAATAGTGAAGCTGCCCTGAAGAATACCTTCTGGTGACTCTGGCACGGACACAAATCAGTTGATAGATTGATGGAGAAACACGGGGCTACACGTAGCATCCGTGATTAGAGACAAAATAAATGTTTTTCACACAACAACCTCTCTGCTCGCACATACAGTGACTTTTATAGCCATTACAATCCACACCTGCTCTTTCTTCCAGAAATCACATCATATTCCATCTTTTATTTTTCTTTACTGTAGCATGTAGTAAGGAAACAAGAGATGACCTATAGAGATTTCTACGTTTGAAATCGATCTGGAACCATCAAACTAATCATTTTTATTATCTAATAATCAGTTGTATGTATTTAACACTCCAAAAGACCTTTAGTTTATTATTTCTGCTTGAAAACTGACTAAAACTATAAATTAACTAATGTCTGTATTACTATCTTCTGATAAGCCTTTCATAATATTGTCTCACATAGTGTAGAATGCAATTCAATCATTAGTAAATCAAACAAATATTTAAACTATTTAAATTCTGGATAAATATGAGCAAATAACATGGATTTCTATTTGTCTATCTCACTATGTCTCTGTGTTTACAACAGGATTCTACATTTTACACAATAATTAAAACTATATGCACAAAATTCAGCGTTTCCCCTTTCAGTGTGAGAAGAATACTGAATAGAGAATCTGCTGCTCGTCGTTAAACTATTACAACTCTCGACTCTGTTTTCAATTTGAAGTTTTGGATGCCTCTTGTTAATCAGGTATTCTTTCAAACAGATTAATCTGGACAAGTGGGTATATTCTCGATTGAAAGTGTGTGATTGCATTTGTGGTTAATCTAATGCAACTGACACCCTTAATAAACAGGAGGCACTCAATGAGAGACAGGCTCATTTCCTTTTCCTCAGCCTCTGTCTAAAAATGCACTGAGATGCCCTCAGCTCATCCAAGAGAGCCTCAGCTGGAACTGTTCTTGATTGAAAGGAACCCTATCTGCATGCTCACATTTCCTTTGAGATTTAAAACGGATTTGTCAGGCTAATGCATTGTGTCACTAAGGGACAGTGTTCAGTAGTAAATGTGGGAATGCATGTCATAGCATAGAACAGCGCACTCTCTCCTCCATGTCATGAGTCTGTAGTCTGTGTTTTATGTAACAGCCAGAGGGAGATGTTAGGTAACTTGCGTGACATGTCCAGTTCGTCTGGGGAGTGAAATGTATAAACATCTGAATCTCAAGGGGTTCACATATAGATTACCAATTACATATGATTAAGAAAAGCAACAACTTATCTCAAGAATTAATGAAGAGAGCAGAAACTATACAACATGTAGGCCATTTATGTCACAGCAGTGAAAGTCACCACACTTGGATTCATGACCAAAAAGCTATTTGGAAAACTACAGATTGGCTACATACAGCACATTGCACCGTTTTTTTTCTCCTCCTCTGCCATAATCGTACTCGGTCATACTTCACCAGAATGGGAAAGCAAGATTGTAAAGATCATGCCTGCACAAAATGCATCATCAGCTCCCTCTTCCAATCCCAGACATCTCTGTGTCAGCAGAATTCAGAGAATTGCTCTACCAATCAAAATCACCTTGACAAAGGAAAATAATAGAGATGCTTGCCATATCTCAAGCGTGTCAGGAGATAGCGGGTAATAGCTGGCAACCTCCACATACATCTCAGGACCAGCTGTCATTTGTGAAATGGATTGTTTTAATTAAATATATAGGATGAGGCTGTGTGTAAGTGATCGCTTGTAGATTTCAGCCAACACAATGGGTGTTTGATCTAAACAACTTCAGGCTGAAACGTTAAAAGCATTAACTATGGAAGTAAATTTGAAAAATGACAGCAGGACATTTTACTGTGGTGACACGATTAGAGGTTAGAGTAAGATCAGGTTTAGGTTAAGTCTCCAGGAAATGTGTGTGTGTGTGTATCAGAGATGGATGGACCAGCACATTACTCAGCTTCCAGCTGATAGTGGCAGTGATTGACATCATGCTGATCCATAATAGCCATAATTAAAACCCAGTTAGCAGAATTTGCACTAACGACTCTTACAATAGCCCAATTAAACTCTAAACTAATCTGTGAGAGAGGAGCTTTTGTGCATTGTGTCTTCCGGACATCACTGCCGCTGCATTGACAGCATCGTCCTCTTCTGCATCAGTTCAAAACCACATCACACATTTTTCTGCCATAATTGTTAGAGAATGGTGTATTTATAATTCAAACGATGTCACACCTCGTTGACACATGCATTTATGATCCCACTGATCTACTTTATTATCGCATCGCTTCACTCACTTTTATGACTGGAGTATCCCGGGTTGTAGCCGTAGTAGCCGGTGATCCTCAGGATCCTGTCCTCTATGTCGTGCACCCCGTTGGATGTCACTTTGGGGCTGCTGTCCGCAAAGGCATCACGGCTGTCGCCGGTCGGCGACGCTTTGCCGGGTAAGTGCGTGTTCTTCAAGGGCTCCAGCAGGATGCAAGGCTGGTCTCCGCTCTCCGAAACGCTCTCTGTGCTGATCATTGTAGGTCCGAGCGTGCAGAGATCAGAAGAGACCGACGAGGAGCCCTGACCACCGAGCAAGAGACCGTCGGGGCCGCATCAACAATTAGCGGGCGAGAGGAGGAGGACGTCCAAATCCACTTTCACATTCCTTCAGTGATGCTCTCGGGCGCAGAGCAAGGTTATCAAACTCCAGGAGCCTGGCAGACATGAGACACTAGGGGGCGTGTCTCTACTATCACATGCGTTCAATCTGAATCCAATTAGACCGAGAATAAACTTAAGATAGTAGTTGGTTCATTACAGCACAATCAAGTTCCTAAAAACACTCGTGATATGTTACATAATTTGTGGCATCTTGAAAAAGGTCAGTGAAAAAACATCAGTCTCGTTTTCAATAATAAGATACTTTTGTTTGCATTTGTTTTATATATATTTCTGTTGTTGGCCCTTGGCATCACTATTTTATTCCAGTATATATTAATGAGAGACGAGACTTCATTGTTCTTACAAAAGGTAGGCTACGTTTATCATTCAAGATCATAAAATAACCATCAATGTGAAAAATCAAATACAAATAACTGCACCACTTCGACAAATCTCTCACACAAAGGTAGTGCATCGGTAACACAACAAAAGTGGCACAAATTTGTCTCAGACTCTGGATCACAGCTATCTCCCCTCACCTCAATGTGAGCCTGAAGTGCTGCTTTAATTTATGGCACTTCCACTTGTTAAAGAGTAATAGCTTATGGATTATGAAGTCTACAGTATCACATATGTGTTTTTTTCTTCAGCTGGCCGCAGGTTTTTGTGCTGGCTCAGCAAAGTCCCAATCAACTGGATCCTCCAGCTTGCAGATGCAGCGCAAAATATTCTGAAAACTGGGCTCCAAATTCAATAAGGCAAGATGCAGTATTTCAGTGTCTCTCCAATACGCCTCTTCTAAGTCCTCCACTCTTGGTGTAAAATTGATTCCCAGTGTGTGGAGAATTTGCGCCCCTGTTGGCATTGTTGTGCTGATACACACTGGGTTTTATGATGCCCTTGGACGCCAGAAGTGCTTCCTCCCCCTCTCTTACTTAGTGAACCAATATCCAGCTCAGGTTCTTTTGTTTCACTTTTGTTTGTGCTCCAAAGCACTTATCTCACACATTTAGTGCAGCGGCAGCTTTGTGTAGTCTACAACAATGAAGTGCCAGTGCTTGGAAACATTCTCCAGGCCTTGCTAGTATATTATTGGACACTTACAAGTGCAAAGAGCGACAGCCCATAAAAGTTTTCCTCAGTCACCTACTTTTCTTGTGGTGTTGTACATTTCTGTATAGCTTATGCATTACAAAATTCTAAACAGCTCTGTTAGAGGAGTTGGTTGCTCTTTTTCCATGTCTGATGTCTAAGTTATTATTTTCTGTCAACTGCTTATGCATTAAAAAGAATTCATCTCAAAGGGAAAATTGCTCTCTGACAGCAGTGAGCTCATTAAAAGTCATTGCTGCCACAACCCACAGTAGGAAAGCAATTCATGCTTGAGCTGTGACAATGCAAAGTCTGGCTCTTTATATGTACATACACTGTATTGTGGTGCCTGAAGCGCTATTATCATCAAATGATCTCCTTAGAGATTATTCAGTCCATGGAGCAATATTTTACAAGCCTTTATGAATGAAAATGCTTGTACCTTTTTAATATCATTTCGAGCTGTCCCACAGCAGTCAGGATAACATTTGGTTGACATCAGTATAACAGAACATCAGAACATCCACAGACGGTCTGTGCATGAACACAGTCTCCCCTTTGGCTCTTCTTAATTCTTCGATTTCAGGGGAATAAATCAGAGGACCTCAACATTAAATTCAGAATCCTACTCATGTTTAATGTGGACCCTGAACAGGAAGTTTCACTTATTCTGTGCAGCTAGTCCAGTTAGTGTGTGCAAGGAGGGTGACTTCTATTTTTAGATCCCAGATTAGTTTTTTGATGCTGAGAGATGATGTATTTTTGGAGATTAATCAAATGACAGTGTGACCATTACTGACTCACTCTAATAGCTCATTGACTATTCTCCTTGGTTCCTGTGGCAGGCCTTCAACCATAAAACATAATCCTTTGCCTAAGTGGAATAAAAGGACACACTGAGGAGACAATATGTCCCATGTGATTCCATCCCAGGCCGACCCCTCTGCACCAACACCCCCCACAGAGGATCAGCAAGTCACCTTAGATATCAGTGACCCACCCCCGTGCCGCCTGCTATATAAATATTCAATGTGTACTAAAGATAACCTGGCTCGTGCAGGAGGGAGAGAGAAAGAGGGCTGATCGGGAGAATAAGGGGTTGTGATTAAATAGAGTCAGCTGCTGTGTAACTGCACAGCATGTTGCTCGTCAAAGCCTGCATTTGAAAGCTTGGTAAGTAATATCTTTGATAACCAGTTCTCTGTCATAATTTACGACTTTAATTAGGACAAGGGGAATGTAATTCCAGTGAAGGATAATCCTATTCCAGGAGATACAGTATAGTATCAGTAAACAATTAGTGTGGGATGCCACCTTAAAACATTTCCTTTCTCTTGCACAATAAGAGAGTTTTCTTCTCTTTATTCATTGTGTCTCTGCACAAGATAAAATATAATAATGCCCTTTGAAGCCTCACATGACCTTTCTTTGTTGTCCTCATGTACAGAAATACCTTCTCATGAAGCATCACACAGCACAAAAAGCACTTCTGTTCCTCCTCTCTCTTCAACAACAAAGTTGATTTGCCTCTAGGAGGTGATTGCAGAATGGGTATGCTTGCTCTCTTTTAGGGATGGCAGTCCATGTATAAATAATATATACAATGACCAGACTGCGTTTTTAAAAATAGAAGATTCACAGTGCTTAGCCTCTCTATCATGCCAGTTAACTCCCCGTTGTGCTTCATGCCTGTTTGAACACGCTCTCAGCAGAGGACAGTTAAATACTGTATGTACAGTTTTTACTACAAAATGTAGTTTGCAGAAGCGACACAAGGAATTACTGTCACATCAGACTCAGCTGGTAATGAGTCTCAATATCACACACCTTTGCAAATGAAGTATTCATTAGCGACAAGGTGTCTACTTTTCTGAAGGTCAGTGTCTTCACATGTGGTCATGCGTTGTCAACCATGCTCACATAATTTATTGTCGTCTGACAAATGACACTAGAAGAACATCACTGAATAGCAAAATCAGCTAAAAAGATCTGACAGTATGTCTCAAACATCTGGCTTGGACATGAGAGGCACTTAGCCTTTGACCTTATGCCATTGTTTATTATAGAATCAATATACCAATCTGAATGAGTGTCACTGTTACTGTAAGGTTTTCCGTCTCATCAGCTGCAGTTCAATAAGAAACATGTGTATATTGTATGAGCTTTTTAGGTTGTTTATTGTGCTGTATTGTGTGCCTATGACTATATATAATATATATAGTCTATATATATATATATATAGTCTATATATATATATATAATTGAGGATGTTATGTTGAAACACAAGTGTAGTTTGATATTTACAAGGCAAATAAAATAAAACCATTTGTGGTTGGTTAAAAGAGTGTATTAGAGTCTATGAATGCATGCACCAGGACACATTGTTCATTGCAACTAGTAAATAACTAGTTAACAAATATTATATATATATGTGTGTGTGTGTGATCATTTATTGTGACTAAAAAATTACACAAAACATTTGTGTTAATCTTTCCCAATACTAACCTATTTGAAATTATCTTCTTTAATACACACTCGACATCTGTCATGTTATGCTATGTTTAATCACATTTCTCTTTTGCAAAGTGTTCTTATATTATATAGAAGCAGTGGACAGAAGTGTGGACAAAGACTGTGTTGCTCTGGGTGAAATTTGAGTTGACCTTACCAACACATTGCAAAATGGCTGCTTCAGATTTATAACCTCTGAAGGTAACAAAGTTAAATCCCCAGGCGTAGCTTTTCTGCATGCTCCATGCCTCCTCACTGCAGTCAGGATGATGGATTAGGCTGCTATTGCAGGGGGCTGAGGAGCAAGGTCTGGATGACAGCAGAGACAGGACATTAGGTCTGATTGACCAGACGGGATTGTGAGTAATGTTCACATCGATATTATCTTTGGGTGTGTCTCACTCTCACCCACCCTGAATTTAGATTATTTTGGGATATTGTAATAGATACTGTTTAGAAAAACTATTACAATTACAATTACAATTACAAATGTCATTTTCATAGCAATAAACAAACAAACATGCATATATTGAGTTTTGGGCTACAATAAAACAAATCACTTATAAGACACCTCTTGTAAAGGTCAAGTTTACCTCATTTTTACTGTAAATCATCAAGTCTGTCGGCCTGAATGTTAATAAATAAAGCAAATGTTTCATTTGTTAATGCTAAAATAATAGCATGGATAGATATTGGTCTCAGTTAGCAATCAAACGACCACAGAATTGAAAAATCAGAGATTAGTTATGTCAAAACAAGTCATTCTGTAGGTGCTGTAAAAGACGTCCAATAATTGTTGAGACAGACCAAAAATCACCCATCAAAGATCCTTTCTGCCAGCATGACATGTCTTTTTCTTGTAATTGTGCCTTCCACATACAACATTGCTTCTGCTCCACAGACTCGCCCCAAAACTGCTCTGCTTGCAACACATTATGTGCAATCTAATATTGTAGAATATCAGCTGAGAGGAGTCAATTCTCTGATTTAAATTCAGTGAACTCTGATGCCAGAGAAGCATGCTGACTTGTGTTTCTCCCTTCTGAACCTGTCTGCCCTTGTGTGTCATACACTGAGCAAGGGAATATGTGTTGTCAAGAAAAGTAAGTTTGTAAATAATGTCTACAAAGCAGTATTCGGTAGAAAATGACCCCCCACTGATGAAAACAAATGTGTTTAAATGGCTGGAAAATGCAATAAAGCCTTGTTGTTTGAAATGACTGGAGAGACTAAGCTGTTGTGGTAAAACACTTGCTGCACTTTCCATAGTGACAGTCACAAAATATGTTCAATATTGATAGTTTGACATTTAAATAAAAATGCTTCTACGCTTATTTATTATGAAGCCACCATATTGATATTTCTCCCTTCTGAACCTGTCTGCCCTTGTGTGTCATCAATTATCCCCCTTCCCAATGTGATAAAATCCTCATCATGGTGTTGTAGGTGCAGGGTGACACTGTTTCTTTAACGGTCACTGCAAAGAAGACCTTACACCCCCCAGATGTCAGCAACTGCTTCTCCCTTATCACCTCGGTCTATGTTGAATGCTTAGGGAGTCAGTGAGTAGTCAGCTAAACCAACCATTTGCAGGAAATATCACTAAAGCATCCTTTGTCATTATTTAAAAAAACAAAAAACTCTGGGGTTTGAGGTTATGGTTTCATCAAAGTTAGCTAAATTGCCTGTGACGGTAAATGGTAGCCAGGGTCGCAAGGGCAGCAGCCTCAGCAGGGAAGCACAGACCTCCCTCTCCCAGGCTGCTTTCTTCAGCTCCTTTGGGAGGACCCCAAGGTGTTCCAAAGTCAGCCGGCAGATGTAATCCCTCCTGCGTGTCCTGGGTCTGCCCCAGGGCCTTCTCCCTGTGGGGCATGCCTGGAACACTTCTGAGGTAGCCATTCGTGTGGCATCCTAACCAGATGCCCGAACCACCTCAACTGACTCCTCTCCAGTCGGACGAGCAGCGACTCTACCCGCTGGGTCCAGCCACCCTGCGGAGGGATACCATTTTGGTCTCTTCTATCTGATCTTGCCATAGGTGAGGGGAGGAAAGTAGATCAACTGGTAAATCGAAAGCCTCGCCTTTTGGCTTTGCTCTCTCTTAACCACAAAGGACTGGTGCAGATGCCGCCCTGATTCGCCTGTCAACCTCCCACTTGATTCGTCCCTCACTCGTGAACAAAACTCCAAGATACTTAAATCTCTCCACTTGAGGCACCCTCCACCCTTTTCCAGGTCAGAACCATGGTCTCGGATTGAGGGGGTGCCACTTCGCACTCGCCTGCGAACCACTCCAGTGAGAGCTGGAGGTCACTGCTGGATGAACCACATAATCAGCAATTGTCATCAAACAGGACCCTCTCTGCCCCTTGGCTGCTTCTAGAAATTCTGTCCATAAAAGTTATGAACAAAATCTGTGACCCAGGCGGAGTCAAGCCTCAACTGGGAACGAGTCCGACTTATTACCGGCAATGCCAACAAGGTCCTGCTCCTCCTGTACAGGGACTTAGTGGCTCGTAGCAGCGAGTCCTGTACCACGTACTCTTGGTGCGCACCCCACAGGATCCCTCGAAGGACACGGTTAAATGCCTTCTCCCAATCCACAAAAGACATATGAATTGGTTGGGCAAACTTCCATGCCCCCTGCAGGATCATGGCCAGGGTGTAGAGCTGCTCCAGTGTCACACAATCAAAAGTCTTTTTCCATGGCTTCCCCAAAATCCTCCCATACCCGATTTTTTGCCTCTGCAACAGCCGAGGCTGATGCACGCTTGGCCCACCGGTACCCCTTAGCTGCTTCTGGAGTCCTACTGGTGAACAAGACCCGATAGGACTTCTTCTTTAGCTTGACGGTCTCCTATACCTGAGTCTACCGTCGAGTATGGGGATTGCCGCCACGAGAGGCACCGACAACCTTACGACCACTGCTCCACACTGTTGCTTTGGCATTGGAGGACCGGAACATAGTCCATTCAGACTTAATGTCCCGTGCCTCCCTTCTGATGAGATGAAAGTTCTTCTGGAGGTGGCGGTTGAAGATCATTCTGTTAGGTTCCTCTGCCAGACGTTCCCGGCAGACCCTCACAACACGTTTAGGCCTACCTGGTCTGTCCAGCAGCCTCAACCACCATCTTATCCAACTCACCACCAGGTGGTGATCAGTTGACAGCTCAACCCCTCTCTTCACCTGAGTGTCCAAGACATAAGGCCGCAGATCTGATGACGCAACCCTGCACGTACCGGTCATCACATTTGACTATTTAATAAGAGTTGGTGAAAGTTCTTAATTGGAAAACATATTAAAACAAACATTTAAAACAGTAAATCACATTACTATTACATTTCACTGTCTATGGTTTAAAACAAAACATCTTAAATCCTAATTTTGTAAAACCATCACTCATCTGCAGCGGCTTGCTGTGTTTACACCAGACTGATGTCTGTTTTCTTCTCTGAGCCAATTTTTTATTCACATGCTGGTTCCATAGTGTGAACATGCTGCTGGTGCTATATTTATCCTGCCTTCTTATTACAAGATATTATGTTGTTTACTACCATTTTACAGCTGTTGCCAGTGTGCCACCCTCTGGTCAACCTATTAATCACACAGCAACAATTCCCACAGGCACTGAATACAGAAATGCAAAAAGAGATTTATAGGAAAATGTTTCAGCGTTTAAGATGCAGGGGAAGCAGATTATGTTTCTATGTGTTTTTTCATCTATTTTGGAGAAAATATGTTAGATATTCTCAACTGCAGATTAAAGCAAGACGATAAAAGGATAATAAGGGATAGTTTGTCTGATGTTCTTCCTAAATGAATTAATTTACATTAATCATAGAGATTAATGTAGATTAATGAGTGATTAAATTCAGTGTTCACTCAATAACATTAATAAAATATTCACAGACGACGATATATGTTTACTGCTAGACTGAGACTTTGGCTTTGATTTTTTGGGGGGTTAAATTTAGCTGTTTGTAACCAGGAGGTTCTGCATATGTTTCATAGGTTTTGATTTGAAGAAATCTAATGACTGCCCCTAGAGAGACACAAACATTTTAATTGCTTTAAATTAGAGCTTGTTGCTACTGATGCCAATATGTCTTTCAGTGCAGCAAAGACTTTAAATTTACATTCTATATTAACAGAGATTTCTATGATGACTAGATTTTATATGATCAAATGCACTTTTACTACTCACTAAAGGAGTGCAGCTTAGCTGAGAAACTATAATATAACCACTGTATTTTTTCTGTTTTTTGTTATTGGTGCATGCATTATAGATCAAAATGATTCGCCTCGGTAAATCCTGCTTTCAGGTTGGTGAGACAGCTTTGAGGTTCAGCGTTGCATGTTGCAGGCACCTTTAAAGTTGCTTCAGGAACTTGGTACTATCATTTACGATGCAAGTAAATATATATCTATAAGCACAGACATGTACAGACACACATTTCAGATACAGTATAAATACATATACATACATACACACTATATATATACATACACGTCTATACACACACACACACACACACACATGCTGCTGTCAGGATGAGTGATCTGTGAAAATGTTCCTTCCTGCGGTGATATAAACTCATTTACAGTAACATGTCAGTTAACATTGTCAATCAGAACACAATACTAGTTTTCTTACGTTGTTGTAGAAGTTTTTCTTCTGTTGTATACAGAAGAAAAACTAAACCAACAATACAGTGATTCACCTGCTGCCTTTTAAAGCTCACCTCATTGATGTGTTTTTATTTAAGCACATGTGTGTCTCACACCTGGTGGATGTGATCATCCAGTTTGTTCACTAATTGTGTGCCTGTTAGCTTGAATAAAGGATCAATTATGGGGGAGGGTTGCCAAACACACGGTTTCTGTTGAAGCAAGCACTGCACAACAGACAAGACTGATGCTGCAGATACTCAGGGGAGGACAAACGTGTCTGCTGTCTCGAGCCCATGGCAAGCAGAGGGCCCAAAATTGTCCAGAAGTGGGCTTAGAGAAAGCGAGCAGAACAGAGATGCTCGGTTACATATTTAACTACGGAGCACAATAAAATCAAGTGCCTGACACCGACAGTTGTTCCGGGGCAGTGGTGATGGTTTTGGGTGGGGAAAGTGTTGAACGTGATGTCGGCAGGCCTGTTCGCCATTATAGTAACATGCTAATCAACATGAAAAATGGATGATGTAACCTCACAATCCTTACCTTGTGTGTAAGCTGTTTAAGTGTGTGTAGTCTTTTGAAAATCACTGTGTGTAGAGTTTTGCAAAAAGTGTGAAGCAGATATTGTGTGTAATGTTGTGACGATCAGCAGAGGTGTTTTGCTCCTTGAAATAGAGTTTTACTAATTGTGTGATAAGTTTTCATTTAGTGTGTAATGGATTATAAAAAAAACTGTAAGCACATGCATGTTTCACACCTGGTGGATGTGATCATCCAATTTGTCTATAAATGTGGACATTGAAAAGAAAGGGCTTCTTTTTGACCAGTTGGCATTTTGAGTTACCATGGAAACTTAAATCACTAAAAACCACACACAAGATGCCCTACAGGACAAAAGGTGGATATCAGATATGATATATTATATATATATTATATCGAAACGACCATCTCCAAAAAAAAACTACTGGAAAAGAAATTTCGAGGAGCAGGGTTCCCTTGTAGACCCTCATATCATGTTTGGGCCTGCCTGGTCAGTCTGGCAGCCTTCCCCACCACCTGATCCAACTTACCACCAGGTGGTGATCAGTTGACAGCTCAGCCCCTCTCTTCACCCAAGTGTCCAAGACATAGGGCCGCAGATCCGATGGCAAAACTACAAAGTTGATCATCGAACTGCAACCCTGGACGTCCTGGTGTCAAGTGCACTTATGGATGCCCTCAATCCGTGACTAGCTCAGAAGTCCAGTAACTGAACACCACTTGGGTAAAGAGAGAGTGAAGGCTGTTCTCCCAGTCATGCCTCTCCAGGTTTCACTGTCATTGCCGACGTGAGTGTTGAAGTCTCCCAGCAGTACAATGGAGTCCCCTGGGGCAGCACCTCGCAGCACGTCCTCCAGGGACTCCAAGCTGTTTGGCGCATAAGTGCAGACAACGGTCAGAGTCTTCCCTCCAACCTGAAGGCGCAAGCAACCCTCTTGTCTAACGGGGAGAACCCCAATGTATAGGCACCGAGCCTGGGGGCCAAGAGTAAGGCCACCCCTGCCCAGCGCCTCTCACCCACTGCAACTCCAGAATGAACCCCTTCCCGGGAAAGGGTTCATTCTGTCTGCATGACAGACCAGGCAGGGTGTGTGAGGGTCTGCTGGGAACGTCTGGCAGAGGAACGTGTCAGAATGATCTTCAACCATTACCTCCGGCAAAACTTTGAGCTCATCACGAGGGAGGCAGGGGACATCGCCGAAGCGGCAGTGCGAAGCTTCACTTCACTTTACTTGGCAGACGCTCTTATCCAAAGCGACTTACAGGGAGCTAGCGCTGGGTGTCTGGCTCAGGGATCTGGTAGGGGATGGACTAGGAGTCAAATGGTGTTCCAACCCATGACCTTCTGCATCCCAGTCTGACACTTACGGTTGTGGGCGCAGGGTTGTCGGTGCCTCTCGTGGCTGTCAAGCTGAGGAAGAAGTCTTATCGGGTCTTGTTGACCAGCGGGACTCCAGAAGCAGCTGTGTGAGAAGGGTTAGCATTCTTTTCAAACAACATAATATTCAATTCAATTCAATTCATCTTTATTTGTATAGCGCCAAATCACAACGAAAGTCATTTCAGGGCACTTTACA
>JAUMHF010000004.1:9014034-9027764 GCA_032359275.1 Microctenopoma steveboyesi
TAAGTCCAGTTGCTATTGGATAAACCTTTTTTGAGATAACCATGACCTGGATGACTGAGAACCTTCACAGATAAACAAATGAATACTCTTCATAAAATTATCTTTAGATCCTGCGATGTCATCTTTGTCAAACAATGCTGAACACTGTCAAACACTGAAATGGTGCTCTTTAGCTGATTGTGTGTTAATGTAGGTGTGATGAGACATTTTGACTAAATAGACACAAATAGGCTCATGCTTACTAATGAAGAACATTAGCTGTTTGGTTGAGAAATTATCTTTCTCACCATACTGCAATCCCACAGTTAACAATCTCATACACATAACTTAACACAATTTGGATGTGGGCACATAGTGAGTGGTGTGTTTCTTTTGTATTGGGTTTGATTTTATCCTGCTCCTTATTCTATACTGTGCAGCCTCTCTTGAACATCTTCAGTTTTTTTAATCCTATTATTTATCTTAGTTTGGCAGGATCAACAGATGGTTCTTACAAATTAAATTTATGAAACGAATAAAACTGCTTGTAGCAGCACTCGGACTGGATATTTGGCTGCTATATTGATTTAACAAAAGTGTAACCGCAATGTTTAGGGGTTAAACCACAGGCAACACTTATCTTGGATAATGTCATGATTTATTAGGTATCTGCATATATAGGCCTTCTATCCTAGGCCCTGTCCTCTCCCTAGATAGCATGTTAGTCTCTTCTCCACTGGGATCTCCTGTTCCTTCTCTTGTTGATCTGTTTACAGAACATGACCAAAAACCCGGTGACTGGCCCACAGTTCGTCTCTGTCTGTTTATGCTGTGAACCAGAGTGTGCACGTCAGAACTGAGCCACATGAAGCCAAGGGCTGGGCTCTAGGGAAGCTGGAGATGGAGCTCGTGGGAGCTGCAGGTGCATGCGGCGGAGCCAGAGAGGATTTATTGTGAAAGTACCATGTCCAAAGGAATGCTGAGAAGGGGAGTTGAACAGTCTCTTCAGTCTAATGTCCATGATTCCTCTTCCTGCCCGAAGTCACGGGTCACACACTAGATCAACACTGGGAACAAAATAGCAAAGTCAAAGTACAATAACTCTAGTGCACCTAGAAAAGCCAGAGAGCCAGCACTTGTCCATCTTAAGTGGGAATCACCAGAATATGACGTATTTATCAAATCGCCTTGTTTATGTTTTTCCATGAGAAAGTTGGAAGCACTTGGACTGGCTCCATATGCTCGCTGCTCTCTACCTCAAGGCAGTGCCTCCCACAGTAACGTCCCCTTCATCATGTGATCAGACTCAGAGACGGCCACCCTTCCCATGGTGCTCAAGTTCCTCCCCCGTCCCCCGGGGGAACGGATAGCCAGGTTTGACTGAACGAGGAAGAGAGACAGTCAGTGTGACAGTATGAGAATGAGACAGAAAAAAGAGACATCTGCTTTTCATCTTGATGGGAAAATTCCCCTGATCATGGAGATTAGGATGTAGTCCTGCAGACAGAGCATTCTGGCTCCTCCGAGGCTCACCATTTATAAGAAGGCTCCCTCTGGCCTTGTTGTCTTTAATCCACAATAGCCCATTTGAGTGAGTGAACCACTGCTTGTGAAGTGACACACCCCCAACAAGCCATGATACACACAAAATCACTTAGATGATTACTGGTCCACTGTGGTTTTGCTTCCATAGCCAGTTGGTCTTTGGTCTAACTGCAATACTCTTACAATTTAAGAAACAAAACTGACATAAATGTGGCTTGACTGTGTCTCATTATATGCCTCACCATACTGCAGTCATTCCCCTCGTTACCATTATGCCCGGGGTGGTGCTCTGTTTATTTTCTCCTGATTAGCACAGCACATTTTCACTCTTTCACAGCTCAGGGTGTGGGGAGTCAGCTAGTGGTCTGTGTTCATTCAAAACCAGCTCTTTAAACTATGGCTCAAAGCTTATCATCACACCTTCCATTCCCACCCCCACAAATCCGCCACTGCACACACAGCCGAGACCCCCCATTCTGAACTTTGTTGATCTCGCTGCTCGCATAGTTGAATTCCAGCGTTCAGTCATTTTTCAAGCCAATCAATAAGGGGATGAAAAGTATTCACTTCCAAAAGAAAAGCTGTGGATTTACTTACATACTAAAAAGTGGATGTAGGTTTACTGTACATGTCTTCAGCTGTGTTACAGGTTAAAAGGTCATTTTTCATTCATCCCAAGTAGTAACTAACTAATGTTTGTGAGTGTAGGCCTCTGAACAAACTACAATAGTGATTTACAAAAAAATCTTTGTCTAAACTGTCTTTATGATCGATGTGATTTTATAATATTTGCTTTTCTTTCACAAAATTCTGAGTGACTGTTGTGTATATCAGCCGATCGGCACCTCGCTTAAATTCAGAGTAGTGGAGCAGTTAAGTTTAGGGTTTGTGTCTGTGTGATGCACATCAGAGGCTGCTGGGCAGGAATAGAATCACTAAATGTAGTCCAGACCGACTCCTTCCTTCTCACAACCCCAGACTCAAAATCCTGGAACTTGTGTATTTATTTGCTTATTTTGCTTTTCAGGGTAATGGAAAATGAAACTTCAGCCAATATAATTCAAAATGTTTCTTTTACAAAGAAGGAAGTCACACTGATTTCCTCATAGTACTTAGACATGTGTAATGACAATAAAGTTGAATCTAATCTAATAGCGAACTGATGCTCATTTAATTGAGCAAAACAAGAATACAATTTAGGATTGCTCTGGTCAAGCTTCTCTTTGTCTGATGCATTTGGTTTAATTTAATATAATGCATGTTGATGCTGCAGACCTTATGTCACTGTCTGGCTGTTTTATCCATCATGGTGGTCCTCATTTATCTGTCCCCTCTGGGCAGAGCACCATCTGGGATTAGTTGTCTCCACCATCTCCCTGGCAGCAACACTTCAAGACCAGACACTTAATCGCAGGAGTAAAATAACAACAAACACATCGTGCAAAGAAATTCATTCTTCTAACAAGTGCACAGTAGCCTGAGCCCAGTGGTGTTTTTTCATGCCAAATGAACGAACTGATGATAATAAATGGCACCGCTGCCAAATTCCCATCAGTCTGCTGTATTATTTATTTTTTCAAGTTATTAACTTTCCCTTGCTCTTTGACCTCCACCCACCCTCTCACTGCTCTGCTCCCATTTCCTTGCTCCTTGTTCTACAAGCTATAGCTATTTGAGTAAATGTATTTCTCTACACATAAATAAATCCCAGTGCACAATTTTGCTTGGCTAAAACGTTGTATAAATACTTGAGCACTGATGAACTTCACCTAACACTTGCTCAGGCCAGAGCTTACTTCTGTACCTCTCCTCCTGTTCCTGTTCATTCCACGTTCCTGTAAATTGAATCTCTGTGGGTTAATTAAGTCGTTCATGCATACCTGTGTTGTTGATATTTTAAAAACACAGATCCCGTACAGTCGCGGTTATCTAAGCGTATGTTCTGAAACAGTTTGGTGTTTCATAAAAAGTGTTGTTGTTTTTACATTTCATCCGACTTTAACAAACAAGAGATATTTTTGAGAAGGGGGGATTCTGTGAATCATCCAGGGTGCTCATTTTAAAAAAGATTTTTCAAAGGCAACTGGACTTGTTTTACTGCCTTGACTAGGTTTCTGACTGACTGGTAGAAGCAGCAGGTTTATAAAAGCTGTGGAATCCTCAGGTTGGTAATTGGATGTCGCCGGTGTACAGTTGAAAGAACTGCATTGGAAGTGGTTGATCGATTGTGCCTGATGCCACCTCCTCTGTTTAACGAGGGTCGTTCAATCTTGCAGTAAACGGCTTCTCTCACACCTCGTTTGAACTAATTAGGATCCCAGTCCAAAATTCTGCCTTCATTCAAAAGAGTGGTCTTTGTCCCTCAGATGTAAGTGGACAGCTGCATCCTGTCCTGAGGAGCTGGCTCTCCTGTGTGATGCAGCATAGACTACATTGCTCTGAGCAAAACAGAGCAACGCAGTGTAGTGGTTATGTTGTGGGCAGGTATAATACAATTATATAATCTAGAGCTTATAAAAACCTTAATACCATCATCAAGTGTTCACTGCTACTATCAGTTTACAAAGGTTTACTTTATGAACATGGCAAATGTTTGTGTTTTCAGAGCAAGCCTTTTAAAACTCTTACACTAGCCCCTGTGGGAGGATAAACTAATTTGAGGTTTTAAAAGAAACACTCTGTACCCTGAAAAAATAAACAGCAGCACTCAAGTGTAGTCCAGTGAGCTGCCTGATTCATGTTTACCAGAGTGTCTGGTACTTGGGCTACAGTCTCTCTGCAAATCGAGTATAACATTTATTATTAAAAGGTATCTCCCATTACTCTCAGATCGCTTTTTCTCTTTTAATAACATGTCAGATATCCTGTAAATTCACAGCGAGCCGTGTTTACAGAGTAATCTGAGGTTAGCAGGAGCACACCTGCTGGAGCTCACAGAAGTGAACATTATATTTACATTAAACATAATTTGAGGAGAGTGCTTTAACATGAAAGAGGTGTCAAAAACATCTGATTTATCTGTTTAATAGCCCAGGCTGAACCACCACCAGCAGCGTCAACCCATGAATTTGTGAATGCATACCACATGTGGGACCTCTTAATGGAGTTTAGGGGATCACCACAGGCCTGAGTTATAACCTCTTCCCTGACTACGGGACCACTTCCGCACAGTTTGCACCACTTGGTTTTCATTTATAACACTAACGGCTTTTACAACCTGCAGCGACACGAGGTGTTATAACTCATCCTCATTGCTGTTTTTCATTTTGTATATCACCAACCGCAGGCCGTAGTCCCGACAGCTTGTGGAGGTGATGAAATTTTATCTTAGACAAACAATCAGCTTCCTTTCAGAGTTCTGCTGTTCCTGTGCCCCAGGTTTTCTTCACAAGTAGTCAATGAATAGACACAGTATTTTTTATCATTAGACAGAGCCAGAGCCACCCCGTGTTTCTAGTTCCTGTTCTAAGACAAACACCTAGTTCGAGCTCCATACACATATAAGAGTAATGGTCTCAGCTAAACCTCAGTCAGAAATGGTGAAACAGAATTGTTTTTTCCATTTAAACCAGTTTAAATATGGCTTTCTATAATTGTGCCTCAAATTAAAATAAAACCTATCTACATTGTTGTTTCTTTGGTTACCACAGCCAGCAGACACTGTGACGTCCGAGACACAGCTGCAAAAAGTTAAATAGTATCTGGAGAGTCCTGCAATCACTGATTCTTTATACCTGCAGATCAAAATAACTTCTAATTGTCTGTTAACACGTTGACTGACTTCCTACAAAGTGGAACAATGCATACACATCGGGAGGCTGGGAAATGAAAACAGGATGACACCTGACAAACTTGGAACAAATACGTGTCTGAGACAAACATATGTCATGTAACATAACAGTGTAAACAGGATTTGACATGTTCTAATGAAAGAACTTGTTGTGATTTAATGCTAATCACCTTAAGCAGTAATAATCAGCTTTTTACTCATGACTGCACCATTTCCTATTTACCACATATTTACCACTCACATGGTGATGCAGCCAGTGTGAAAGGAAGAATGACACAGTATGTCTCTAGTCAACAATAGGAAATCTGGGTGTTAAATATTGTTATATCCTGTTTAGGTCTACCATCCAGGTGGTCCAACATGTTACATAATCTCCCAGAATCGCCCCTGTTCAAGACGTCCTCTCCATTCATATAGAGTGGCTATTTTTAGTCTCAGTATTTAAAATGTGTGTTCCTTTAAATCAGAGGTGATGCAATGCTGTGTGGATGCTGAATTAAGCTGTACGAACTACAGTTACACTGTGGCTAACTTCTCTGTTTGGCAGAAACTTTGATCTCCATGTAGGCCTCTAACTACTGTTAATGAGATCCCTCAAAGTAGGGTCTCTCTGGCTCTCCACCGTCCCCTTAAAGGCCCCACTGTGGAATAAACCAAAGCCGCCCCAACAATGATGAATGGACATCATTAATGTTGTTCATCTGTTTACCTTTTGCTCTGCGATCTGGGGAAATGAAGGGTCAACGGCAGAAGAGAAACGCGCTTTTTTTGGCACTCCAGATCCTGAGAGTCAAGCGGTTGGTCTCCACAACACCAAGAGATGCTGCAAAGAGTGAAGAATTTATTTATTTGACCAGCTGACCTTCATTCTAGCATGAAGTATTATCGCAAAACCCAATTAGAGAGGAGGTTTAGTTGACATTTTACTCTCTGAATCAATTCAACATTCTTTTACAGTAATGATTAAATGATCATTATAATGAGCCCATTAATCTGCACAACAGGCAGAAACAGCCACTCATTCTTTTGTTTTAAATATGACATGGATGGATCCACTCTCAGAAGGATGGACACTTTTTCCTCCCCAGACATATTGTGTGACACACAACAACAAGGCAAGTGGTAACCCTGATAAGCTTTGCGGTTTTGGCAAAGGCAGAGAGGGCTGTATCATAACACGGCAGCAGAGAAATCCATCTTCACTCGAATATCTATTGCTCAGGCCAGGTTTACTTGTCTTGTCAGCATGTATTTATAGTGCAAACAATTTGAGTGATCTTATTAGGCCCTATCTGCTGGGGCACCTTTAAAAACATAGATAGGTCACTGAACAGATGGCGACATGGCAGTGAGAGTCTGGCTCTGTCCTCTGAGCAAACAAAGTCTGTGCTACTGATTTAACAGGGAGGAGAGGCAATGGTGTTTCACTCTTCTATTCTAAATAGCTTTCATTCACTATATCGTTTCAGCCTTACATAACCCTTTTCTAAAAGTGGAAGTATTAATGTCACTACTTAGCAGAGGGAAAACAATTTCTGGGCCACTTATGAAAAACATCTGCACTTGCAATATTGCAGCAAAGAGATAATTGGACAGTCAGAAAGAGAAGATTGATATTGTTGTAATGCAAAACTTTTATAAGCATAAAGAGAGACAGTCTGTGTAAGGCTCAGACAGAATAACTGTGGAGACCTATTCCCTGAAGAATCACAGTTAGCTTTGCTTCCATTCCTCTCCCTGAATTTCAAACCGCATCCATCATTGCCATGTAGAGATACAATTAAGGGAAAGACTACTGTGATACCGCTCGCCATAATTAGAGGAAATGTCTTTCATCGTTCCTGATCTTTTGCACTTACTGAAGTTCTGCCCGTCGTGGCTACATGGCGATGGGGGGTGGCCTAGTCTACTTGAAGTGTCTGAGATGTTTAGAAACACCACACTCCTGAGTGTGGTCTGCACAATAGCACCAGGCAGTAGAGCCATTCAACATTCCTTATGGAATGTTTGGAAGCCCACAAGGAATCCTTTGGTTCCAGGGTTTCTGCAAACACAGTAGTCCAACACTAAAGATTAACACTGTGTGTGAACAGTAGTGGACACTCCTTTTATGTCTTTGTAAACCAGAGTACTAGAGTCCCAAAGGAAAATCTCCATGCATCCTGAAGCCAGAGACAGCAATGAGTATACCAGCCATGTCTCCACTGAAAAACACTTGTACATGTTTGCTTTGCCTGAATAGCTTTCACAGAAAGATGTTTCTTAGAATATCTGTGTATACGCTTTAGAGTAAGTTATCTCCAGAAATCAGAAACAAGGCATCAGCAGCTCTGATAACCATTTACAACACATCACAGAAATAGTCAGAGAGCTTAGAAGGGTGTAGAGCAGATGAGCAGAGAGGGGGAGGAGATTTAAATGACCGGCTTGCAAAAAGGGTGCTGTGGGACAATTAGAGGCAAGTGTGTTTCTCTGCCAAGCTCAGAGCAGGACTGAAAACTGAAACTGCCGGTGCAACTTCATTCATGTCTTTTAAAAGCGGATTATCACTGGAAGATTTTCAACGTAGTGCGCTTTCACTTCCTACTCAAACTGGTTGTTCCATTTTCTAAGCATTAGAGGACTTTTCAGAAATGTGAATAACAACACTTGTTTTATTTGTTAGTGCTCTATTACCTCCGGGTCTTTCCTAACTAGTGAGGACCACCCTGAGCAGGTCACACGTCGCAGCGGAGCTACGTGACTGCACTTATTCCCTCAATTGCTAAACCAGCAGCGGATGAATTGGAAATTCCAGCTCCCGCAGCCTTATCCTTTCTCCTCTGAGTAGTTTGAACCCTTTTTTTTATGGTGTGCAGCGGGAGCCGCACACACGAAATGAAACTCGCTTTTGTGCTCGGGACTGCGGCGGCGCTTTATCTGCTGCTCTCACCTGCACAGGTAAGAAGTTATGTTCATAATATGAATAAACCAGGAATACATGAGAAGTAAAGTGTGTAGACTTTCATTGTGTCTGGTAGCTCCGTCATATCAAACATTAACATTATGGCCTAAAGCAAGTTTGGATGAATAAGCGTATTGTGTAAGCGGGTGTTATAAATGTTAATATCCTGGTATCAGTCCAAAATGTACACTGAATGTAGCGAAGTCAGATGAAGTGATAGCAGCCTGATCCATTGTGCTTTCACACCTTCGTGCCATTTTTGAATGAGCGCCATCCAGCAAAGTTCATTCAGAAGATGAAGCCTGACAAACTGCATCAGCCTGCCTGGAAGCGCATGATTCAAAGTGACTCACTGTGAGCGCAGAAAGCCTCTAATTACATCGTTACAGGCTACATTCATAGGCACGGATTATATTCACCTCTGAGGTCTTATTTCACTGTAAAATCCCATCAAGGAAACAGATACCTGAAAACAGCTTATAGGAGAAATCTTCGCTGAATATTTAAATTATAATACAGGTATGTGATCTAATTAGTAGAGATCTCAAACGTTTCTCATAAATTATTTCAATGACCAAACTAGAAAAGAAATAAAAGAAACAAAGAGAAAGAGAAAAACGTTTTCCCTGTAATCTTGTCTTCGAGCCTCTTTAAAGAAAAGAAAAAGTTAAAAGTTAGGTTAAAGTTTGTAAGACCATCACCAAGCAGTGTGACAGCGCTGTGACTGCAGTTATTGTATATCGTTGAGATGTTTAAGGTCCCCGGGGCTGTAGCCTGTCTGGACTCAGTGCAAATAATACACAACGAGCTGAGGACGACTTCCAAAGGGATGCAAGCTGCAGACCAAGGTCAGGGTACATCAGTGTGACAGGGTGGAACACAGAAGAAGTGAGGCTGGAATGTGCTACAATGCTTATTGACAAACAACAATGCTTTTGGGAGAAAGTTCTCTGAAACAAAACGTCCTGTTGCAGGTCATAGGTTCTGAAACAGGACAATGACCTGAAAGACAGTCAAAAGCACCAACAGTGGCAAAAAAAAACTAAACAGCGAACCACACTGAAGTGGTTTCCTACGAGCCCTGAGCTGAATCCTGTCAAGCATCTATAGAAAGAGCTGAAACGTGCAGTCTGTACGATGCACCCTTTGAACCCGGAGCTTAAGCAGTTCCATTTTTCTTTTCTTTTTTTGTTCATTCTTAAGATTATGTCAGAAACAAGTTTGGCTTTTTTTTGTTTTTTGTGGAAGGGCACCAACAAAGTCATCAGCGTCATTTTGTTAATTTTGAAGCAGTTGAGGTGAGTCACAGCTGATACAGCTCTTGAATCCAATTTCAGTCTGTCAGACAGTTTGACAGATTGAAATAGTTTGCAGCAGATCAGGTTATAGTGTCAAGAAGGTCCTAATTCCTTTTCATCTGCACCTGCAGCTTTTGCTTCATGTTTTATCTCGACTAAAATCTGCATGTTTGAGCCTTACATGCAGTGTGAAAAATCAGGACGACCAAGATGAACTAGTGCATGTAAAAGTCTATTAAAACTTAACTGCAGCTCACTTATATCACTGTCAGGCGGCAGTGGGTAAGAACAAAGGTGTCCTGTTCTGTTACCTGGCATTACCTTTTAGTCTTTTTATTGAAAATGTGCCAGAACAGGATAGAAGTGAAACTGGAGTGAGGACTCATTCAAAAGCCTGTGCTGTGCTATAGAACCACTTGTAAGACTGTTCACTGGACAGCAGGTCATGTGCCAGCTGACACTACAGCTCTCCAATCTATTCAGTCTCTGATTTCCACTCAAGGTGGCTGTGAGCTGGCAGCTATCTCCGATGACTCTCATGTTTAATGCAAACCCAGTCCGTTCCTGTATTCAATGTACCGCCGTCACACTTCACACACTGCTGCTCGTTGAACTAAGAGTAACAATGCAGCAGTTTTTTCAGCTTGCAGTCCACATATGTCACACACAGATTGAATCAAGCCCTCAAGATTGTAAAAAAAAGCGCCATGTCCCACCAGATTCTCTAACCAGAGACTTTGCAGCTGTTGCTGAGTTGAGAGAGAGTGGGAGAGGCATGGGATCACCACATCTCAACTAATCCTCATAATCAGCTCATAGCCTGCTTAGTCAAAACATGAGTGACAAAATCCAGGGCCCTCAACATGTAGCAGGTTAAATGCCCCACCACCCCCACTACTTGCTGCCATGAAGACTGACAGCAAATGTAAACGCTTCAGTTCTGAGATTCAACATCCAGTCTGTCAGGCCTCATGGACAGTCAGTGAGCATCTGAGCATGTTATTTCTGAGGCCAGGGTCTTTCTCTTACTCGTTAGTTTAGTCAAAGGATCAGCTGAAAAAGAAAACACATTCATTTGTCTCCAGAAATAAATATTTATGCAAACAAGCAGCACTCATTCGAGCAGCTTTGGTAGTCATATTGACAAAAGGAGATCAGATAGGTGTCCGGTCTGCCAGGTCACACGGCTAAGCCATGTGGTTGCAAATAGTATTTATAAATGTCTTTGCTGGTATTTTCTACCCTTAAATTTGTGCCACTAATTGATAGTGATGGTTTCTCATCATGGCCACAGCTGGAGATGCCATCAGCAGTCTTGTGACTCATGCAGTCATTTCTGTGTGTTCTGAAATGTGAAGCAGCTAAGAGAGGGTGGGGTTTATTTCAACTGTTTAATAATTCTGTTAAGCCACATGGGATTTGCAACTCAGTGCAGGAGTGTGTGTGTGTGTGTTGTACACACAATGTACAATCATACTCCAGCATTATATCTTCATAAGGTTTTTCAAATCTTGAATCCTACACTGCATTAGAATTCTACTGCTGGTACTCTGTACCAGGCCACTGTTGACTCTGGATCTCTAACACAAAGTAATGTGTAGACGAGGTCTAATGTCTACTTGTGTCCCATAGTGTCAACACGTTATAGCCAAGTAGTGAAAAAGAGATCCAATAATCCTGTGATCTTGCAGCCTCTTGTGTGGGGTCTAAGCCACCAAGTTTGAAACCATTTTTGTGGTATATGTTAGCAGTTCAAAGCTTCCAACAATAGACTATGCATGGCCCTAAGAGAGCAGTCGGTATTGTTTTAACTTGGTTGGAAGTACTATTGTATAAGATCAAGTACAGGCATGTACTTTGAGTGAGTCATAAAGTACAACATTAGTAGTGCTTAGTAACATTTATAAACATTATGCCTACATGTTGTAATTTTATTGAAATGAATATTGCTGCTAATATAATGAATCTAAATTCTCAGTCCTAACAAATCTAAATTGCCAATCATATGTACTGTATGTGCACTTGTGATTGGTTCTCATGACATTGTCCTGATCCCATGTGTGTGTAGAGTACTGCTCTTGACTGAGGGTGGAAGCACCTGGGTTTCCATTCTGCACAATGGTGGCCTCTTGATCACCCTGTCACCAGGGCTGACTAGAGGAGAATATGAAACTGTCAACCCACTGTCAACAAATTCCTCGAATCTCTCCTGGCATGTTGTCGGTACTTTCCATATACTACATACATATATGTTCACTGTGTGTGTGTGTGTGTGTGTGTGTGTGTGAATATCAGGGTTTTGATCCTGCCCATATGTGCTCGGTAGACTCATAGAGCTTTGCCAATAAAGACAGTGCCTGTTGCCTCCTGCCTGTTAGACAGCCTTATTACTAAACCATTGGAATGCTCTTCGTACAACACGTCTCTTTTATTGTCATGATGATGGTGTATATGAAAATGCAGGTAAAGTCATGCGTCAACACAACCAGATCTGAGTGATGCTAGTCGTTGTTTCCACGAGGAATCACTCCAGTACTGGAGACGTGAACAACTGCACATCTCAGACTTCACCTAAACTCCTGCAGAAAATATGTCTGTTATATTAAGAAAATCAGTGAAGGATAAGAATGATAAGCCTCTTCGGTATGCGATTATGGAATCCTTTGTTATGTCCTTTTTGAAATGAGCATTTTCCTGATATGGGGAAAGAAAAAAGAAAAACGTTTTGCCCTAATTCGATTTACTTTGCAAGACGGCTCATCACTTCAGCGCTGGTGCATGTTCCTGTTGTGTCTGAGCAAAAGGAGAAGGCAGAGAGCCACAGCTTCACTGCGTGTCTCTGTGGACTAACATTCATGACGTTACACAGGTGTTTCCTTTACGTCATCACAAGCAGCATAACAGTACTTGAGTCTGACCATCTGCTAGACTGTGACTGTGTTTGTACTCATGGAGTGTTTTTCTTGTTTTTCTTCATATTTGCGAAAATGAAGAAACCACGTGAAAACATAAACAACAGACTGTGCTTGTTATGGTGATTCAGTTATAAGTTACTGATAATAAGGCTTTAAAAAGTCAAGTTCTCCACGGCTTAGGTGAGCTGTTGTTCTCTCATACACTTGCACATCTTTGTAGTAGTGCAGTAGTGACCTGCTGACTGGCTGGGCTCCCATTGTACTGTTGTGGTATTCCTCTCTAGTTGTAATATCCCGGCCCAGGGGAGAGTCGCAATCGTGATCAGGAAATATGGATTTCTCTTTACTCCAGTGGAGGAGGCAGAGTGGTGTAGCTCGGGGCAGCCGTCTGCTCACCGAGCTTTAATCTCCCATCTGGATGTAATTTACTGTGGTTTACACAGGGAGAACAGCGTTTACTGTAATAGAGACCACAATTACCACCGGTCAGCCTTATCTCAAGACCTATAATGTTTGTGTATATGTTTGCAGATGGGGTGCACGCTTTGTATAGTGGTTGTGTGTGTTTGTGTGTATGCATTAATAGACTTACGCTGAGGAAATGGCGGTTATCTAAATCAACATTTACATGGAGATTTGCCTCTACTTTGTCACTTGAGTCTTTTTGACTAGATTTTGTTGTTTGTTTGTTTAATTGTTTTAAAAAATCAGACATCTATGTTACAAAGTAAACATTATTTTAATTCCAAAATTAAAGGATAGCTATACCCTGTAATCTATATAGAAGCTGAACGCGTAAATATTACTTTTCATTTTGCACTGTGCTAGATCTCTCACTTATCTTATCCAAGCACTGTCATTCTGTCAGCGTGGTTGTCACCACAAGGCCAGGCAACCAGGAAGGAAGTAACCAGGAAATAACTGCACCCTAATAAGACACAGTATGCCAAGTGACCCCGTGTAAAACTTTTAAGTTTTTGTACGAACAAAACAACCGCAGCATAGCATGTCAGTAAACGTTAGAGGCGCTGGTAGGCCCTCTTTATAGAGTAGATGACCTGTTTTCAGTCTTTATGATAAAGATCATCTGTGAAATGTGATGGTTATTAAAGTTCTCATCCAACTGTCAGCAAGAATCATAATAATATGAACATATTTCCTATTATATCAAACAGTGTTTCCTCTTTACTTTACTTTACTTTGCTTGGCAGACGCTTTTATCCAAAGCGACTTACAGGGAGCTAGCGCTGTGTGTCTGG
>JAUMHF010000004.1:9027864-9050600 GCA_032359275.1 Microctenopoma steveboyesi
AGGAGTCAGACGGGATTCGAACCTGCGACCTCCTACATTCCAGTCTGACACTTAACCCATTGAGCTACCAGGCCGCTTTCTGTGCTTGGAATTTGTATGACACCCATACAACTACAAGTTTCCTCAGGAAACTCACAGTTTCCTGTGAAATAAATCTGGATTTCAAAGGTTCTATTCGCACACATTAGTTGAGAAACTGACACATTTACCACATGCTCTGCTCACATTTGTTTAGGTTTGATTCTCGCACAAGCCCTGACCCAAAAACCCTAGAGACCCAACTGGACACTATCAGACCTGTAGTGGCAGGGCTGTCATTGACCTGAATCTGCTCTTATTTTGTGTTGATATTGTGGACTCGTCCAGCTCTCCCTGTGTTTGTGTTCACTTTTTCTGCTTTTGTGATCTCAGTTCTGTGTGGTTCCACGTTCAGACTCAAGCTTTAGTCAGACCAAAACCATGACACAGTCCTCTCTGTCTGCTGTATGTTTTCAGTGAAATGGACATGCCGCTTCGCTCCACTTTTGACAACTACGTCTACACGTTTTTCTTCACTTGTGTACAGCATGTATACATGAAATAACCAAATTCAGGTAAACAATGGATTTTGTCAACCAAGATTTTCGTATCACAAGTATTTCCTTGGTGGACTGTTTATCCAAGCTGTCATCCTCACTAAAAGTTACTAAAGTTCAATTTGAAAGTAGATGTTTTTGGAAAGTAATGTAAATAATGTCATAATGCCCCATCTGTGTCTGGAATCATTATTTTCCAGAGTGAAGAAGAAAAGCTTCTAATCTCAGCTGCACCCCTGACATCACTTAGGTTCCTACTACTGGTGATGCTACTATTGTTGAAATGTTTTGCCTTGTATTTCAAACCTTCTGTTGCTACTGTAAACCACAGGAGGTGTGACACATATTACCAGTTATCATTCATCGAGTTGAGCATCATGTGGAATAATGTCTCTGTAAATGATCCGGCTTTATGATACCCAAACATCCATCTGGATATGTCAACAGTATACGGTGCAGTAGTTTTCAAAAGTGGTTTATGAATAAGGTTACTATTTATTTTTCACAATTTAAGTTAGCAGGCGTCTTATACGACATTCAGTTTCAAGTTATTTGGAAAACAAGGTTCACTAACGAAGAACCAAGGAGAACAGAAACCCAGCTGTGCTACATTTCTGCATCATTTTCGTCATCCAGGAGTAGTTCTCACATCCTTTTTCTCCGAACTAGCAAAGCCACCTCTGTATTTGATTGGTTTTCTTCATCTGTAAGTAATCTTTTCTCTTTAGGTAACACACTGTGGAATATGCAGTCTGGCTGACATCCAGATCTGTATGGCTGCGTGCTATAGTACCCTCCTCTCCAGCATGACTCACAAAAGTTGAAAAATCTTTTATTGCCATTATGTTGGGTCCCCATCATGTTTTATTTTTGCTCCCTTCGCTTATTGGCCTTCTTCTGACAGATGAAGTTAAGCAAGGAGGTTAAAGATGACGCAGTTCAGCTGCGTGGGAGTGGAGAGTAATGAGGCCTGGAGCCTCTGTGGCCTGAAAACAGGAGCCCAGGGATACAACAGGTCCTCTGCGCTGACCCAAAGGATGGAACAAACTCTCAGCCAGCAGTTTACAAACTTTTGCTACAGGCTTCCAAAACAAAGCATGCTAGTTTTTAAAGCATCTTTGCAGTTAAGCATGTCGTTTCTTGCTTTATCCTTGTTCAAAGCGCATAACACAACTTCCCTCAGAGACAAATCCCACAAGCTGGAAACAACTGAAAAACTATAGGACAGTGAACTGAGTGGGCTGCCGGAGCATGGCTCTGTTAACATATACCATATGTTTATTATCCAGGAAAAACTACTTTTAGACAGAAGTTCTGTGTCCTTTAGTCTCATTTGCTCTTTTATTATTTCATATTATAACATAAATACCTGTGAATCGAAGCTGTTCAGAGTAGTAAGTAATGTGAAGTTACCTGCTTGGAGGCATTTTTTTAAACTTTCTTTTCTTTTTGCACATATAAAAAGATTAAGTAGTATATTATTTGATGGGATTAAGCAGCATACCAACGTTGACATAGTAAAAAAACGTGTGAGCTGAAAACTTTTTCATACTGCACAGTTTATTTGAAAAGCCCTTAATCTTAGTTATTCTCAAAGCTCTCAACACCCACATTATGAAAACAATAAGTGAAAATGATACACAGCAATGTCATCCACTCACAGAGGACAAGACAAAAGCTCCTTGAGTAGGGTCAGCTGCCGAGGTGAATGAAACCTTCAGAGGGCTACTTAGAAAGTAATCCCTTTTTCTAGGATTTATTAGACAAGTTTATGCACATATTGATGTAAAGTTGTTCTCCCTGACCACAAGGGTGAATTACCTCCAAGTCACCATTAATCACATAGTTAATACTGTAAGTGCATGAGGAGGAAGGAGTGACTACGTGAGGAACTTCATGCAACCTTTTATAATCTTGCAGCCTCTTGTGGCAGCCTAACTACTCCCTTCTCTACACCCACTGGTTCTCAACCACAGAAGGTGCCAAAGATGGTTCCTTCTGACCGTGTCAAGGCTTAAACCAAGACCGAGGTCAGAAAATCCTCTCCATCTCAGCAACTGAGGACAGAGCCAAAAGCCCTTGTGATGTGGAGCAGGTTCGTAGACAAGAAGAAAGGGAGCAGATCATATGCCAATTAACACTGGAAAAGGATTTATTTTATCAGCCTGACATTGCTGCAAAGGATAAAAAAAAACAATGTCCCGAAGAGTGGAAGTGACTCCTGACGGCTTACAGTGAATTTTGACTTTCCCATGGTGTGCACAAAGAATATTCTGCAAGTGGAGCTTATGTCCTGGGGTGTTTTTGTACACAATTCAATAAATGCTGCTCTATAGAACAAATCTGCTGTCAGAGGAACAGCTGTACATTTTGGCTGGATGAGCAGTTCCCCCAACACAGGGAGGACCCATCCTAAATGACTGACTGGAAGCGCTTGTGCATCTATTGCTGTGAAGTCTGTCAAGCACTATGCTCTGCTGCAGAGATATTGTTTGCCAGTCAAACAGGCTTGTCGGACACTCATCTGAGCGACGGGTTTACAGGAACCTCTGAAATGTTTGTGTGAGTGTGAAAGCACCACCACCACCACCATCATCATCACCATCATCACCAAATCAGGACATTCCTCTTTAATTATGTTGTTTGGAAAGAACGTGTAGCACTGTGCTGACGGATGCTATCCTTGCTCACAAAGATAGATTTGTTGAAGTAACGAGAGAGAGTGTGTAAAAACCAGTAGTGCATATTGTCATCATCTGGTAAAAGTCCTCATCTGTGTTTTCGCCATTAAAGGACACCCTAAGGTCATCGCTCTACATGCACAGGCAATCTTACACTATAAATGTCATTGTGTATGTGTGTGCATCACAAAAACTGATACTGAACGCTGGTAATGTGGAGGGATTGCAGAAGAAGGCTGTTTGCTGCCCGTCCTGAACTCATTGCTTGAGGGTATTTTATCATATGTAGATTTCCCTTCCTGAGATGGAGTCAACTAGAGGTTTTGTGTTTTCCCAGGCGAATGAGAAACATACTCTGTTTATCATGAAATGATGGGAAATAATCAAGACAGAGGAGGAAATTATCAATGGGAAAATAAATAGAGAGCTGAATCTTACATGACCGGAAACAGGTTTTAACCTAAACAGTTGGGCACACAGAGGAACACAGTATTATATATATGATAGACTGGGGTTCCTGCTCGTCAGAAAGACTTTTCCACGACAAGGTGAAAAAAAGTGCTTAATCATCTACTGTATTTCATTCTCTTTCCTGAAATCACCACCAGAGGACAGAAATACTTCACAAATATTGGTCTTGGTAAAAAAAAAAAAATTATGTACAGTGCACAATATTGTTTATTGAGTATTTACTAAGTAATGTTTGCACATGTCTGTTTTTTCTGTCCCACACATTTAGGTTTAGCCGATCTAAATAAATAACAGCTGAATAAATAAGGGATAGCCAATACCAGGACGCTGAAACAAATGAATCATCTATCATTTTTTGAAAACATTTGTTTCTTTTTTTCAGAGTCTACCCGTGTCAAACATAAACAGAACAACTGAAGGTAAAAATTTATGCTTGTTTTCTTTCTGAGCATTTCTGTAATTGTTGGTGAGGCTATTAATAAAAAAGTATTTTACGAAAATGACTTCATAGAGAAAGCACAAACTGTTTTGTTAAACTACAAGACATTTTTACAGTGAAACAACGGTAGCAAAGGTACCATTGAACAGTATTCATCCGTACTTTGTTTGCCTTGCACCACTGAGATATATAAATGACCAAGGTCTTGATTTTTGCTTTGGAGTTTATCAGACTATTCACAGGACACTGAACTAGCAAGGATTACTCAGTTGCTTATCTTTACCCTTTATGTCTTATTTCTCACTCACATCACTTTAATTCATGCTGTTGAATGTTTTAAACCTTGGTCCAGTTAAGAACTGACCACATAAGCAGCAGGCATGCAACCAGCTCAAGAAGTGGTAACTGACCCTTTGCACTGTACAACATTACAGTGTGTGTCCTTCTCGACTAATCATAGATACTTCTTCTTCTACAATGTCTTTGCTGCCTGTCTGCTTTTATAAACAGCTGTTTTAGTGTGAGGCTCCACTCGGTGACCCTGAGGGTCACTGCAGTCTCAGAGGTGCCCGTGGGGGCAGCTCAGCTTCAGATCCAGCAGGGTTCTGTTCATGGGCATGTTTCCAGTGTTTGTTTTTTCTTCTTTCTCTGTTTGTCCAGGCTGCAGTCATACCTCTTCTTTCCCTACACACTGTTCAACTGGGACACTTTCACACATATGCATGTACTCCCACAGGAAAGTGTACTATATATTATACAAACACTTTTATTCCAAAATGAAAACAGGACAGACACTGGTGCATTGCAACTGGTTTTAGGTTTCTGTACATATGGTATAAGTATGACAATGAGGGATTATGAGCTAATTACTGACACTGTTTGTGTAAGACTGCATCATGAACTGCGATGTCTCTAAATTACTTCCGAAACTTTCAGAAACCACTTACTAATACAAATACAAGTATATTATGCCCATTGCAATTATTCTTAGAACTATATATAATATATAATAATTTTGCGCTTTGACTAATATCTATATTTCCATTTTACTACATACTTTGCTCAGCACCTGTACTGTCATCCACAGTGCTGATGTTCCAAGAAGTGTGGGGTAGGAGCTTCTGCCGGACAATTGAGAAGCTGGTGGAGGTAGTGCAGGAATACCCGACAGAGGTGGAGCACATCTACAGCCCATCGTGTGTGCCACTGGTGAGGTGTGCAGGTTGTTGTGGGGATGAGAACCTGGAGTGCCATCCCACACACACCACAAATGTCACCATGCAAGTGAGAGAAGCCCATTGCTGAATAAAATGTTTACAATTTATATCCATTGCTCTGAATGCATTAAGTACTGTAATTGCTGACATAAATCAAAACTTGTTTTATTCCTTAGCTGCTGAAAATCAGGCCTTCAGAGCCGGGACAAGAATATGTTGAGATGACATTTGTGGAGCATCAGACATGTGAATGTAGGTAAGAAAACAAGTCATAATACTGTACTATGTGACATTGAGTATGCAAATATCCACACTGAATATACTGTATCATTGACAATGCATTGAATTTCTTCATTAAATTAACCTCTCCATTAAAGCCACAAAAACATAATTCAAGTTCTTCATGGTCAGGTTTTAGGCAGCAGCAGTCTTGGTTTTTTGCATTACACGGGAGTATTATGGTCTGGGTCTAATACTGAAAAAGTGTACAGTGAGATTACATGTGTTTACTCCATTAGCATAAATCAATACCAACAAAAATGTTTAGCACACTGCAGTTTCTACATTCAACATCCACTGTGAAGTTCTCTCACTATGACTAGAGTGTGGAAAAAAATGTAGCGCTTCCGTCTTCAGAAAAAAAATGTCAGTGAACAGAAAAGCAATAATTTCAGGGAGATTTTGTAAAACGTATTAATAATATGTACAGTTTGGATTAACTGACCATTAGTGAATACTTGCTGTTAAATAATATTGCACTTGGATATTGTTCCTAATTTATGCAATTTGTTTCTCAGAATCAGGAAGCCTGTTGTAAAGGTTGAAAGGTAAGCAAATGAATAAACAAAGGTACAAATGAATTATTTTTCATCTCACAGAATAAAGGCTTAACTTGTATTTTTTCCCATAGCAGGAAAAGGCAAAAAGGGAAAGGAAGGAAGAGAAAGGAGAGACAAAAAATAAAGGAATGTGACAGGTGATGGCTCAAACTTGAGACAAAGATAATCACGCACTGTTCCGTATGTTAACATTAACGGTACGTTATGGTTTCTTGTGTTTTTTCAGGTGCCAGATCCCTCGCAGGTAACTGCAGTGGTAACCTCCTGTTCGAGTGTGGCTCACTATTTATTTCCAGCCCAGTGACAGCATCAAGGGTCTCCTCCGCTCATCCATCCATACTGTTACTGTGGACTCAAACAGCTGGGTTGTTTTGCTAACACGCTCTCCTGCTGATGAGCAGAGTGTAATGACAAGGTTCAACAGGAATTGTGTTTCAACTGGTGGAAACACTGCTGTTACACACCTGACAAAATGGACATTACTGGGAGCCAGTGCAATGTAGAACCAAATAGACTGATGCCTTCTATTTTATATTAGTTATTACTGGATCACTTATAATAATTTGTCCATGTCGTTGGTATTTAAAGGTGGCTACATTAAAATCTATATTTATTAATAAAGCTGAATATATTTCGACCAGCAACCTTTGAAAAGTTTGTCAACTTTTCTTTAAACACCATTTAAGATGCCTTGATTTATCAGAGCATCATATGGCGGACTGAGGGTGCAGCTGTTTTGTACACGCAGTAATGAAATGTCTCCCTCTAGTGTTTATTGAAATGGTGTAAAATTGCTCTAGATTAAAGTATTTTTATAACTGAAATTTACATATAGGATTGGGCAGGAAAGTATTGAGGGTCACAATCAATCAGTTATGAAAGTGGTTATCCCACAATCTCTTGTCCTGTATGAATCCTCTCCATCCATAGTTCTATTTAACCAGATACGACATGTGAAGTGTTTTACTGTCACTTAGAAACAAAAATAATATTTATCAGAAACTGAAGATATTTCTAAATATATAAGTGAATAAATGGATACATCAGATATGTTGGAGACATTTGTCAATAAGTGGCTCCAGCTCTGATCAACCAGCCAGAGGCTGTGTTTGGATAATACAAAGTGTAGTAGACTCCAGAGTGGGAGTGTCACGCCCAGAATGAATGGGTAAATTACCACCACAGTAATGGATAAACTTAAAATCTATTGGCTATTAATGATTTCAGTTACAATTACTGTTTTGTTATTTTGATTATGCAAAGTTCTCACTGCTATTTAAAAGTATTTCTGTGCCTTGTGCAGTTAAACAGAGGACGTCAGTGCCCAAACCAGAGACACAAGACTCACATAATCACAGGTGTCTTCCTCTGTGTGAAATATTTCAATGAGGAAGGGATCAGTTGAAGAACTGTGATATCATGTATTTTGTAGTGTTTTTTTTTTTCTTTATGTAGTCTGCTACACAAATGGAAATGCAAAAAGTAACATTTCTACTGTGATAGTATTTTTTTTTATTTCCCTTAAATATTTATTTTGTAATTAAATGTTTATGGTTTTAAGTTTGTCTTGTGTGATTTATTTTTATTAAAATTCAGGCTAGTGCGTACCTTGTGTTATGTCTAGTTTTAAATAAATTACTGCCATTTTGTTCACATTGTTCGAAAATTATAGCCTTTTGATATTTGTTTTATAAAATACATGTATCAGGTAAAACTTTCAGACTGTGATTTAAACTTAATAGATAAAAACATAAATCAAATTATAAAAGAGTAGTAACACGTACACCTTACAAACAATGTCACAGCTCATTAATCATATATCTAATGACACTGCAAACGTGACCACATTTTGTTAACAGGCATTGTTCGCAGACATGGGATTGAAAGACTTCAGGTCATTTAAAAACAAAATCCTTCATTGCATGAGAGACAGGATTGAGGGCATTAATTCAATGTACAGTGGGAAATACAGAAAGCTGGTTAACAACCTTAAGCTCAGTTGAGTAAATAGTGGAAGTATTTGTAGCCCAGAAATGTAGCTAGGTTATGTTAATATTAGGTTGTTTGGTAGTTTTTGACCTGCTCCATTTAATGCCCAAAACACAATGTCATTCTTTTTGTTGTGGATAAAAGCTTTGTTTTCTCTGAAAATAAATATCTATTAAGATACAAAAAACCCTAAAAGATTATATTTTAAACCTAGTCTTCAAGAATTCAAGTGTCTTTAAAGAATAGCTTGTAGTAAAGGTCTACTTTCCCATGCAGTGCATAAATAATAATTTGGTATATAGTTTTTGTAAACAGTTCAGTCAACACCACTCTGCAGAACAGATCTGCTGTCAGAAGAACAGCTGTACATTTTGGCCTGATGAGCAGCTAACAACAGCAGTTCCCCCAACACAGGGAGGACCCAACCTAAATGACTGACTGGAAGCTCTTGTGCATCTATTGCTATGACGTCTGTCAAGCACTATGTTCTGCTGCAGAGATATTATTGCCAATTACACAGGCCTGCCTGACACTTATCGCAGTGACAGTTTTACAGGAACCTCTGAAATGTTTATGTGAGTGTGAGTTTATCATTATCCCCATCATCACCTCCATTATCCCCAAATCAGGACATTCCTCTTTAATTACGTTTTTTTGAGAAAAGTGTAGCCCTGCGTTTTGATGCTATGCTAACACACAAGCTAAGTTTGGATCACGGCTCGACAACATGGCAACAGAAAAATAGTGTAAAGAGCAGCAGTTCTTAACAACATCATCCATAAAAGTTCTTGTCTGTCAGGTCCAAACGTGTCTAAAGAATGACACAATTTATAGTTTTGCATAGGAACTCTACCCTGCAGATAAAGACATTGTTAAACTGCAGACTATCAGCTTCAATCTAAGGGGGTTAACACAAATACTTGATCAAGGGTTAAAATTGATATGAAAACTGATATGAAAATAGTATAAGTCAATTTTGTCTAAATCAGCAACTGCTGGATAGTGTTGAGAAGCTGGGAGTAAAGACCTATTTCTAAAAAATTGACCTATTTCTAAAACACTGAATAACAAAGAGCACATTTAATCTATAGGCTGAATTCGTTTTTTGAGTGTTTGTTTGTGTGCATGTATTTTTATTGTGCATATTTATGTGTCACACTAACGCTACGTTTTTCTGTCATACAACACACATTCCCATTTTCAGAGGCGGAGGGTCATTTGATAATTGATGACAAGTAGTTTCATGGCCAGCTGTGACATGCTCACTAGTTATTCCATGACAAATTGAAGCAATAAATGGTCCTGGGAGTAAAATTGGTGAAGGAGGCTATCATCATGCAAATAAGAGACACAGCTAGAACTTTAGCAGTGGTCAAATTAACAGTTTGAACATTCTTAAAAAGAAGGAATGCGCTGGCAAGTTCAGCAACATCAAAAGGCCCGGTAGACCACGAAAGAATGATGACTGCAGATTTCTGTTCATGATAAAGAAGATTTTCACATCTTTCAACATTCAAGTCATGAGCACTTTTGATGGGATAAAGATAAATATAGACAAATGTCATGTCAAACATGGTGGGGGCAGTGTTATGATATGGACATGCACAGTACGAGTACCTATGGTCACTGGTGTTTATTGATGGTCTGACTGCTGATAAAGTATCAAGATGATGTCTGAAATGTGAGGGCTGCACTCTTTGCTCAGATTTAGCCAAATGCCACAAAACTGGCCAATACAAATTACAGATAGATAATGATCCAGACGCTGGCCAATTCAGTCACCTGATCCAACAAAGTGCATTGGCACTTAGAGAAGATATGACAGGAGGGAGAAAAATCCAAAACCAAACAGCAGCTGAATGCAAATGCTGACTGCCCTAAATGTGATCAGCAAATCTTACTATGTACACAGATAATGAAACATTATAGATGTCATCAAAGCTATATGTGTGTGTTACAGAAAATAGTATTAGTGATATAGTGCTGAAGAGACATAGACTGTCTCCGTCCTGCCCCGTCCTGCAGTTCTGCTGGAGGGTGTTTTATCAAATGTATATTTCCTTTCCTGAGATGGAGTCAGCTAGAGGTTTTGTGTTTTCCCAGGCGAATGAAAAACACTCTCTGTTTATCATGGTACGGTGGGAAAAAAATCAAGAAGGAATCTATCAATGGGAAAATAAATAGAGAGCTGTATCTTACACTACATAAAACGGGTTTTGAACCTTAACACAGACTACGTTATAGTATAAAATATTATACAAGGATACTCAATATTATATAATATGCAATGAGTCTGCTGCTAGTGAGAAAGAGTTTTGCACTGCAATGTGAAAGAAAAAGTGTATGATGATCCACTTAATTTACCTGTTGTTCCTATTATCACCACCAGATGAAAGAAATACTTCACTTTTACAATATTTGCATTTCTTTGCAGATAGATGCTGTCTTTATGTGAAGTAAACTATAATTATATTTGTTACATGTAAAATGTTTGTGATGTGAACTGTTCGGGATGTAACCCACCTCTGACTGCTGGGATCGGCTGTTACGAGGACACACGCTTAGGAAAATGGATGGATGTTTGGGATACGCAAATTGTATGGGGTGTGCTGTATGTACATGTCCCTTTCTTCTGACATTATTTGTGTTTCGGTCTCATTCATTTAGGTTTTAAGGCCACAACAGGGATAACAAAAACAAATGAATCATGTGTCATTTTTCTGACCACATTTTGCTGCTTTGTAGAGTCTATCCTTGTCAAGCACAAACAGGGAAGGAATTTATGCTTGTTTTCTTTCTAAGCATTTCTGTCATTTTTAGACAGGCTCTTTTTAAAATAATATTTGAATAAAGTCATAGACTTCATAGAAAAAGCGCTAAATGTTTTGTAAAACTATATTATTAGAGCAACAATTTCATGAGTGCCAATCTTGAAAAGGTACTATTGAACAGTCTTCATCCGTACTGTGTTTGCCTTGCACCACTGAGATAAATAAATGACCAAGCTCTTGAATCGTGCATTGGAGTTTATCAGACTATTCACAGGACATGTCTGGACTAGCAAGGATTACTCAGTTGCTTATTTCTACCCTTTATGTCTTATTTCTCACTTACATCACTTTAATTATTGCTGTTGAATGTTTTAAACCTGCGTTTATTTAGGAACAGGCCACATAAGCAGCAGGCCCTATTGACCAAGATACTTACCCTCATTCTATTTCCAACCTGTCTGCTTATATAAACAGCTGTTTTGGTGAAGGTCAATACAGTACCAGAGGTGCTTGTGGGGCAGCTCAGCTCGCAGTTTATGGGCATGTTTCCAGTGTTTGTTTTTTCTTCTTTCTCTGTTTGTCTGAGTTGTAGTCATACCTCTTCTTCCCCGACACACACTGTTCAATTGGGACACTTTGAGAAGTACAGTCTTCCTCTGAAAGTATCGAAAGAACAAAGCCTAATTTGTTAATTTGTTTGTTTTGGGACAAGGCTTAAAAGATGGATTTGAGACAAAAGTTAAGAATTTCAGTGTTTATTTGATGCTATGTACCCTTTGATGCATTAAACAACAGAGAAGATGACGGTCCTTGTATCAGATGACCCATATTTTAGATCAGCAGTTATAACACCGTCACTGATCACATGCTAACTTGCTCTAAAAGACTAGTTTCACCAGTGCCTGCATTTGTTTTTCAAATGAAAATGCTGTGATGGAAGAAAAGCTAGCCATTTTGAATCTCAGAGACAAGTCTGGTTTTAGGTTTCTGTTTACATGTAAATGGAAAAAGCATACATTGTTAGATTTTTGAGCTACATACTATTACTGTTTGTGTAAGATTGTATCACGGACTGTGATGGTTCTAAATCAGCTTTCAGAGATTTGTGGCGATAAAATAACATGAAAGGTGAAGAAGAAACTGTACAAGTACACATAATGTCACCTGATTTGCCTTACATTTTTCAGCAACATAGTAGTAGTAGTAGTAGTAGAAAACATCATGGTCTTGGTCAAATACTGAAATGTAAAATATTACTAAATACTAAATGTAAAAATCACAACACAGAAACCACTCTGGTCACATTTCCATTATCAGTGTTAACCAATACAACATAAAGTGTTGTTGTTTTTTACGAGAATCTAACCATGTGACTCAGGAAGCAAAGCCAAGTCTCTTGAGCATCCAGAGCAAATGACTGTTGTGTAATTTTTTTGTACACGCAGTAATGAAATGCCTCCCTCTAGTGTTTATTAAAATGGTGTGAAATTTCTCTAGATTGTTATTTTTACAACTGAAATCTACATATAGGATTTGTCAGGATAGTATTGAGGGTCACAATCAATCATAATGAAAGTGGTAATCCCACAATCTCTTTCCTGAATGAATCCTATTTTACCAGATAAAGATTTTAAGTATTTTACTGTCACATAGAAACAAGAATAATGTATATCAGAAATATTGATCAGCTGAAGATATTTCTAAATATATGAGGAAACAAGTACATGGATGTACATGGGAAGTACATGGTATTATAAAAACATAATTTTGTGGTTCTTGTTTTATCTTGTGTTTTTTTTTAAATCCACTCCAACGCGTACCATATGTTTTTCATCACTTTAAATTATATTGCCATTGTGACTGAAAATCTTTTAATACTCACTATAATAGCCTTCTCTATGATATCAATATTTGTTTTACTAAATCCGTCTCTCGCCTACGGTAGAATTTGTAACATTTAAATTTGATTGAATAGATATGCGCTGTCAGTGACGCACGCGCCGCAAAAACAAACGCTCCTGTTCGTTGTTATCCGTAAAAAAGCGTTACCCTGGCAACTTTAATGTGGGGCACTGAAGCCCTCGGTTTGGTCTTAGCAGAATATCCGCATCACATGCTTCTCCAATGTAACAAAGAGATGGAGATCAACTTATTTATAACACCTCTATGAACAAATGTTAGATTTACTCTTACGCAGAATTACAAGGGGAACAGTCGCAGTTAAGTCACAGCTTACATATGGTTTGTGTAATCCTTACGTTATGACACTAATATGTGTCCACATCTTATTTCCAAAACAAATTGCATAAGTACTTATGTTGTTGCAGAAGCGAAATTCTAAACCCACTGACTGATTGCAATAAAAGAGTTTTTGCGAATCTTTCTGGTTATCTGTGCCAAAGTGAGACATGAGGCTGCCTGTTAGACAGAGTTGAGGGTCAATGGCTTGCAGGGCTTGTTGGAAATAAGGCGTAGCTTAGCTAGCTAAAAAAAGAGTCGAGTATAATTATAGGAAAACTGTAACATTAGATAGTTGAGTAAATAGATATGTGTTCAGGAAAGCGAAATATTGGTAAGGTTAATACAAATTATACTATTTGATAAATCTGTTGGTTGACGATAGCACAGTGTTGACCAGCGCTGTTTAACAAGCTAAAGCTACGGTTAGCGTTAGCTGGGCACGGCAGTAAACAGTCTGTTTCCCTGTTACCAATCAATCTGTCAATAACTTACAGAAAGTGGTGTTGAAATTCACGCAATGAAATTTTGATATTTCGTATCGAGTTGAACTTAATCAGTGTATGACTGTCGAACAAGTTGTTAGCTAACGTTGGCTAACATTAGTGTTGACAAAGTGGCGTAAACAATGACAGTGCTAGGTGTATGAAGAAAGCTACAGGGCTAAATACCAGACTCCCGGCTTTAGGATATTTAATGTTTGTCATTACACCTTCCTGTGTTATTACATACACTTTCTGACGCAAATGGTGAAAGGTTTCTCTTAGCGTTTTAATAAATGTATCTGTTTGAGAGTGATAGGCCATTAACCCGAAGCTCGGAGGACTTGAATATCTTAATGTTAATTATCTATCTACATTGTAATATGTTACGCTTTTTACGTGTCATAGCCAAAATTTTGCACTCATTTGATTTAGCAGTGGCAGTGGAAAGTGGGTATTAGGAAAGATAAACAACAACTTGAAACATCGTGTGCAGTTTGGTCATCACACAAACAATAACAGTCTTAAAAAGAAGTTGAGATTTTTAAACCTCAATTTAAAGACTAGGACTAGTTAAGACATAAAAACGTGTTCTGCAAAACCACTGACTGGAGTTTATAATCAATATAAAAAACCTATTAATTCCAGAGGTAAATTATTGTTTATTATTATTACAAATATAATGATATTATTAATTGTTATAGTTTGCAAACAAGCATTTGCACTTCCAATTGCTATGTTTTGAACATACACAGTTTGCTCAACACACTTACCTGCACCTCATTGTTCTTATAAATATGCTGCCTTGTTATTTATCTTTAACTTTATTCTTATTATGTAGCATATAATGAGGACAGCAAAGAAAGGACTTCACTGTGTAGGGAAATGTGTTTGACAATAAACCCTTTGAGTCCCAGTTTGAGTCCTTGCTTGGTGTATCAACCATTTGCCATTGTAATATACCCTGAAGCAAATTGAGCTTTGTCACAGCGTTGATAGACTCACAGTTTAACTGTTTTGTTCTTGTCAGTTGTTCTTGACTTTTTACTTTTAATTCTTAATTTTTTACAGAATACTCCAGCATGAGCAGCTTTAGTAGGCATGATAGACAGAGGACACCGCTATTCTCCAGGGCAACACATCTTGGAACACTCAATCCTGACCTGGAGAGAGATTCAGGCTTCTCAGGTTTGATTCTGTTACGCTGCTACTTAGAGATAAACATTTCAGTTTTAAGCTCCCATATATATTCTTTATCTTTTTGGATTTTATAGGCTCACGTGGTGCTATTGTCATTGTGGCCAATGTTGTGAACTAGGTGCAAGAACATACAATTAGCATTGCCTTTATTAGAACAATGTCTATCAAATCATAAACAAGGTCAACTCTAATCAAATCTGGGGATCTAGGTCACATTTTCTATGTAGGCTATCCTCTATTGGACCCTTTTTTCTTATGACCTTTATTTACACTATGAAGGCTGACCTGGATTTGGATTAGCTCTTCTCATCAGGTTGATAGTATCCTTTTCCAGATGCTCTAGAGATGGTTATCTACATCTGCCCTTGCCCAAAATCTGTTGCTTTTTAAACATGATGAGAACCATATGTTGGTCTTCTCATCCTCAGATGCCAGCTCTGAGTACCTCAGTACAGTTGACCTGACTGACTCTGAAGATGCGGGAAGGAGTAGGTCGATGGTCAGTCAGGAAAAGACTGGTTCACAGGTGGCTGTGATGGGAGGGTCATATGCTGGACCGTCTCCAATGATCATCATGAACAACTTTGTCTTAAAGCAGGTAAAATACAGAAATGTTTGTTTTCCACTGCTGAGTACAGTTTCTCACACAGATTCTTTGGGAAGGTTTTTACTGCATCTTCAACTTTTGTGTTTCATTTTGAGATGTTTAGAGACATCTAAGATGGCTAAATAATTCTCACACCTGATCTACCAACTAAATTTCTTACATTTATGTCTCTTCTCTCATTGGGTCATAATTCTGATTGAAGAAATGTAAGGATTAAATTACCGTTATGTTAGATAGTATCTATGTACGTTTGTTATATTCAGTGTAGTTGGAGTAGCAGTAGCAGCCCCCCCAAAGACTTGCTCAGAAAATATTCAGCAATCAAAAAGCTACATGCTCCTCCTCAAGTCTTATCCCAGAATCGTCCCGCACCCCATAGAAGTGCACACAAAGAGGGTGGGATCCTCCAGGGTGAGAGGGACTTCAGCATCTGCGTATGACCAGCGGCAGCGGAGGCACCAACACAGCCACAGGCTCTACAGCTCCCCCAGCCCACAGTCAGCTCAGCAGACTCCTGACAAATCTGTGTCCCACTTTGAAGCAGCAAACAACCAATCACAAGCAGCTGAGAGTCAGGAGCAGCTCAGTGACAAGTCTCTCTCCCCGCTGGCAGGAACAAGCTCTCTACCTACCTTAACAGATGAATTTAGACCAGAGATGGACAGCAACAGAATACACATTGGAAGCCAGGATGACCCTTCAGTGGACAGCAACAAACGGAAACGTTTCAGCAATACATACAATATTCTAAATGAGTCTGGTTTACTGGGGATCACACTGCGCACAAAGCAGCTGATCAAGGAGAATAAGCGCACCCAAGGTCAGCTGCAGCAGCTTCAGGAGCAAACAGCTCTGCTGCTGGAGGCACTGAGCAGCAGAGACCCACAGCTCTGGACTAAACTCCAGATGTCTCTGCAGGACACAAACAAGGAACATTGTGAGGCCAAAGCTCAGAGAGTCCTGGCCTAATGTATTGGTGGACATGACCAGCAGTCTGGGAGATAAGAAATGCTCATGTAACATCTTTGTTCTTGTGAAATAGTCACCTAACATTATAACATATAAGCAACATATAACGAACAGTAACTAAACTAAACAATTTGGTTTTGTCAACTTAGAAATTTCAGGCAGTAGAAATAAAAACTTTTAGAACTGCTGGTCTAAGCTCCAAACATGAAACTGAAGCACATCCACTTTTACAAATAGGAGTTGGAAGCATGCTTATATTTGAAACCCTTGCCTATAATGAAGTTTCTTGCCTCTGCTGTTTTAAACTAGCAAGTATCACTTGCAATAGGGCTATGGCTTCTGTATTGTATGAATGCATGCCTTACAGCATACTTAATAACACATTGGGTTAATTCCCTATACCTGCCTTGAATGCGAGTGCTGAAGAGCTATTTTCCTTAGTTTATTTAGAGTTTTTCTTTTGTTTTTTGTTAATTAGCTAAATAGTAATTTAACCTGAAAGAAAAGTTACCTCCTTCAACATGGAATATCTGTATGAACTGCTGGACATACAGAGGCTTAACGTATGTTAACAAGTATTATTTATTTGTAATAATTGTCTCTGGCTACAAAATAAAGCCATATGAAAGATATAAATCATCTTAGCATTATGTTGAGCTTGCCAGTTCACTTGAAGGTTCTTTTTGTAAAATATTGTTAAAAACTGTGTAAGGATTTTAAAAAGTTTGAATTGTAGCAAGTGCAGTTGTAGCCATATACCTGTTCTGTGTTTGCATATTATGTTGATCACTTTTTAGTTTAGAAGTTTTTTATGATGTAGAATTAATCAAACATTTAAGACAGAGAGGTGACACCTACATGTTTTTTTTTATTTATTTACATATTGCATGTTTCTTACAGGATAATTCCTTATATTACATTTTCAGACATATGTTATGACATGTAACTGAGCATTCTGTCACGAGAAAACAATGTGAACATACATGTTTTTCTGGACGCTTGTGCCTTTTGATTATGATCATAGCTGTGTTACTTAGATTTCTAAATTTCTTCAGGCACTTCTTGTTGAAGAAATATGAATATCCTTAAACATACCTATGGTGAGATGATACATTATATTTACAGTAGAATAATAAAAGACAAGTTACAAATGGTTCAGTTGTAAATGTTCAGTGTTAACTATTTATTTTAGCAAAAAAAACACTACTATTTCAGTATTTTTAAATGATATCTAGTTATAAGTAACAAATCAATCTTTGTTTAAAAATATAAAGAAGGGTTACAAACATTATTTTATTACTAAGAGAGTTTTCCCTGTTATTGTAAAATGTGCTTTCTCTGTTTTTATTTTGACTTATAATGAACTGTCATAAAACAAAGACCATTTCCTCTCAGGTCATTATTTCCCTGTCATATCTCAGAAGGTGTAGTTTGAAAAAGAAAGAATTCCTGCTTGTCATGGTTTCAGGATTTTTATTTGTATAACAATAGACATAGAGCTCTATAAAGTTTATTTATTGAAATTCAAAACATCTTCGATATGATGTTGAACATGTCGGTAGCTGCAGCATAACAGTGAGAAGTCCTCACAATTAGAGGGTTCTATCATTAGCAGTGCAGTGACTAACTCATCTTTGGGGTTATCTGCAAGCATGTAACACGTGATGTTATGGCACACTGTGAATAATACCCTGGATAATAATATGGTAATCATCTTCACATTGGGAGCATATTGTTGTACCGTCAGCACACTCTGTGAGTCATGTTCTTTTGAGTACAAAGCATCAGGCCCAACATATAACAGTTTGTCTAAACAATAGTCAAGCCTGGCAGTTTATGCTATAAACACTGTAGTTTTCTATGTTTGCTAGCCCTTAACGTCAAAGTGAATTGTCACAAAAAAAAAACTATCACGGGTTTCCTGATTTTCACATGTAGCATCAAGGAAGTGCGGAAGAACAACACATTTTGTAATCTCAGAGCACTGCATGGCACAGGTATTCAAATCAGTAGCATAATAGAAAATCGCAAAGCTGTAAATGCATGCACTTATGTGAAGCCATCTCTATTTTTAGATGTGAGCATATAGTAGTGCATGTGCATTCAGTTGTATGTATAAAAACAACCAACTTACTGCGTTTATTTAATTATACGATATAGTAAAAAGTTACTTAAAGGACACACTTACACTATGAACTTCTATGGCTCCTATTCATAAAGGAATGTTTGCTAACAGCTAACTATTTTACGGACTACTTTAGAGGTCATAAAGCATCCCATTAGTATTTAAGATCAACTGCCATATGGATCCCAAGTAAGAATTTCCTCCAGCTCACGTGATTGTGCGACCTAGTGGGAGTTTCTGATAGAACTGGCAGCTATAACTCAGTCTTGTTTGAGTGCATCTGAGTCTTCAGAGCACATCTCGACTGTCTGCACGGGCAGGACAAGGCCGAGCAACCAGCGGGTACCGAAGACATCGCTGAGGTTGGTTTTCCAGGGGCTGCAGTTCTCTAAGAGTTGACCTCTTTGCATCTGACACCAGGTCTGTCCCCGGGCCACAAGCAGAATCTGCTGGCAGCAGAAGCCTGCAGAGACCAGGCCAATACCGAGCCACACATACAGCATCAGCACCACAAACAGCTGCAAACCTGAGACTGTTCCTGTGTGGAGAAATAGTGGACAAGTAATTTACTATGTGAGATGTTTTTAAATGACCAGCTTTAACTGGAAATAAATCAATAACTCACCGATGAAGAAATAACCAGTGGATAGTGGGAGAAGGGTCAGGAAGGTAAGCGGATTCTCAAAGGAGATGGAGTACTCCACTGTTAAAAAGGCCACTCCCAGAACCAAAGAGTACAAACATGTGCATGACGTGTAGATGCAGAACATGATAAAGTAGCGCATGTTCTTGTTGCCGATGCAGTTTCCAGTGAAAAAACAGTGATGGTCCCTCTTGAGAATAACCTTCTTACAGAGTTTGCAGAAGTGACGGCCGTTTAGGAGGTAGTGAGCGTCCACTTTGTCCGAGCAGTGTGGCGAACATACTGGAACCACAGTCTCGCTGTTACTTTCAGCAGGGTATTTTATAGTCATTATGTAATTCCCTAATGCGTTGAACATCAGGAAAAGGAAAACCACCGTGTGAAGAGTCGTCGACCCATTCGGTGATGTATTTGGGTTTGGGAATATTGTTGGGATGAAAAAGCAGAAGTGTAAAATGAAAGTGACCACCGTAGCCATGGAGAAGTATGCAGGTGCTACAGCATTCAGAAGTCTCAGTTTTAACATCCTGGTGAACATATCTGTGTGAGAGTGAAGAGGACACAGAGGACATAATCCTGAACTATTTGACACTAGCTTTGGCATGAAAAAGGTAATAAAAGGTAATATGTTAAAACATACTGTTTCTTTACAGCTATGAGGAAATACTAACATCAAACAGTAACATGTTTTAAAGAATTAGAGTGTATGGATTTCTTCATTGTGCTCTTTGATGGAAATGGGATCAGGAAGATTTACATCAGGCAATCTGACTGAAAGTACCACAGATTCTGTTGGGTATCATGCTGTAGATGTGTCTGTTCTCATTGAATGTAAGTCATCTCTCTGACTGAAAACTCATTTCTGAGCAGATGTGGGTCTGGGGATTCTCAGGGGCCACTGAGAATACCAAGAATATCCCATTATATCCACAGTCATGCCCCAACACACAGTCACACAAATCAAACCTAAACTGGGTCGATCTATCTGAGATTGTGGGCTTTTTGCTTTTAAAACGCCAGAAAGTTCCAGCACAGGCCAATTTTACCCCAGACGAGAGACAGTATTTACGCTCGAAGACTATCGCAATCACCTCTCCTCAGTTTTGTGCTGTGCTTAAAGAAGATAATGACATCAATCGTTAGATTACCACAGAGTGCCATCTCCCAACACCCGATGTGCTCATGTGCCCAGCCGCCTACCTGCAGAAGGAAGTCCGGGAGCGGAGGAGCTGTCCTTTCAGCACCGCGGAGCCTGCGCTCAGAGACCAGAACATGCATTCAAACGCGGAGGAGAAGGTGTTGACGTCTTTCTCCACTAACGCAGTGTCTTCCCCTTTATCTACCGCCGCCTGTTGGTCTGGATGGGTCTCCTTTCTTCTCATTTTATTATTATATTTATTTGTCTGTAATAATCCAGCGAGATGATGATTCGATTTGATTTGAATGAATAAAGCGACAGTTTTTATGTCACAGTGGTCCTGACATCCTTTACGCAAACATGGCTAAAATTATTCACACCAGACAGAGGTGCTATATTACAAATACAAATAATTAAAATACGAATTAAAAGATACATTTAAAGTAAATGTTGCAAAAAAATCTTTAAGATGCATTGAAATAAATATGACTAAATAGGGAGATGCGTAGTTTATTGTTTGACAGGGCAGCATTTTGTATGTATAGTCTTCATTTGTAAAGCAGCAGCTGCATCCGCATAAATGTAAGAAAGAAAAATAGTACGAAGTACAGTGCAGGTACCTTAACGAGTATTTGAGTGAATGAACTTTAAGTGCACAAACGTAGCTGCTTCCCACCACTGATTGGTTTCATCAGTAACAGAAGAGGTCTGGCACAGTGCAGGAACGACACGTTTCCTGTAGGTGGCGATGCACCCTTAATAATTATTTTTACCTCTCAGTCCAAGTGCAGTCACCTAAGTGATTTAGATGTATTATATCTTTTATTTTGCTCTGCAGATGGATGGTGTTTATTGTTTGTTTAGCTTGTGCTGTCCCATCGCTTCAGCTGCTCTTCCCTAGGTCATTTAAAAATATATATATATATGAATATTAGGAACTTTAAGAATCTCAAAACGCGTTTATTTCTGTCCTAAAGGATTGATTGTTGTACCTCTTAATGCGTGTCTTCTGGGTAACACCACCTGACGCTCCCTTGCAGCTTTGCAGGCAGGTGTTTCATTGTCAGACGGCCCCTGAGTAGGTGGCGCTTCTGTTGTTTCTTGGTGTTGGAGGAGGGGAAAAAAAGCCCAGCAGCATCCTCGTCGTCACCAGACGCCAGCGACCAGGAAGCTTTCTAAGGTGAGTGATGTGAATGAACCATCTCATGTTTCGTGTTTCTGTGCTCTAAAACGTGGACCCGATAAGTTTATTGGCGCAATTTATGGCGCAGTCGTTTTCATCAAGTTACCGGAGCTCGGAGAGAGGTGGGTGTGCAGGCAAGAGCTGCCGAAAACGGGGGGATAGAGTCGCCAACAAAAATGCCTGAGTCTAAAAACAGCGATGTCATTTTGCAACCAAAAAATGTGAGCGTTCAGAAACTGCGTGCATCCTTGTTCAGCGTTGTTATTGAGTGGTGAGGATAAAGATGTTTCTGCCAACGTGTCAGCTCTCCACAGCCTCAACTGAGTCCTCTCTGTCAACACCTTTTGTTCCTCGTGTGTTGACATTATAAACTACAGTTTGCGGTTCCTTGTAGTCAGGTATGGGAGCTTAGATGCTGCTACACCTGCTGTGAGCAGGCTGCCTACTCTCTGCTGTTGTTAGGTCCGGACTGTGTTGGATTGATGCGCACACAAAGCCTTTACTGGTCAGGTGAGCAGGTGGTTTGATTTGTTGAATTCACCCTAATTCTGACCCACATCCGACCATCCATCCCACCTGTCCCTGGGAGAGAGGCGGGGTGCACCCTGCACAGGTTGCCACTCTATGAATGAACTCACAGCTACTGCCTTTTTCAGACTACAACGTAGGGATGGGGCGAGTAAAGGCCAGATACATAGTGTGTGTTATTGTGTGAGTGGCTCTGGGGTTTGTGTTTGGACTCCTCTTTTCTGCACTGTCCCATTCTGATGCGTAACCCTACAATTTTTTTTCGCATGTCAGCGTCTGACAGAAGCGTGACCAGAATGTTAGACTTCCATCGGGCTGTCACGTTCTTCATCTCGAGGCAGCTCAGGAAGGTTTGCACGCAGTGAAGGTGCAGGTCATCTTCAAGTATCACACAGTCATTAAAAATTCAGGAGACTCTAAGCTGAGATTGAAAAGAAGTTGTACTTAGTGAGATGGATATGGTGTGCTAGTACTTTACAGCATCTACTGTACTGGGGACGACAATGAAATATACATGTAAGAAAATCCTCAGTCTCCGTCCATGGATCTACTCTACCACCTTTACCTTTCTTTACCTTGAGCGGATGGACAGCTCCAGCTGCACACAATGATCAGACTGTAGAATCACTGCAGTAGGTGCA
>JAUMHF010000004.1:9050700-9093598 GCA_032359275.1 Microctenopoma steveboyesi
CCTTTCTTTACCTTGAGCGGATGGACAGCTCCAGCTGCACACAATGATCAGACTGTAGAATCACTGCAGTAGGTGCACAAATAACATTCGTAGTTTTACGATTGATTGTGTTTACTAAGCTTAATTTATAATCTGGTCTACTTGACAGGGAAACAGTCCAGTGCACTGAAGCCTAAACTACAGGAATATAAAACACCAAACTAGCTGGAGCTTTGAACATGACTACACTAAAGAGTCTAATTACACGGTCCCAATCCTCCACGGACCTTTTTTTAAAACACAAGAAGTTTGTCGTGTTAATTACGTAACTAAAGTAGATGAGGCCTGTGAATAGACCCTACAGGTTTATATGTATTGATTCCTATGTCCTTCTACTTTGGTCAGTGTTTGCACTAATGAGCTAGAACCATTAGTACTGTAGGAGAATGGTTGAAGTAGACTCAGCCTTCTGTCATACAATATATGAGTAAATAAATGAGTTCATTTAACACTGTGCGTGTGTGTGCAGTGCGTCTAACATTATTACCGTATTAAAAAGATTGTTTCTGTGACTCATCTCTCCAGCTTCATGTCACAAGCTGCTGGCTATGAAAATAAAGTCAGAAAATTTAATGATGAAATCAAACACCACCAGAACACCAAAACAAGACAGTTGCTGATGATGGTTGCCTCTGTACCCTCTGTTTATTTTCACAGAACACTTGAACTATATCGACTTGTGTTTGTTCGTTTCGTGTCTCTGGTGGAGACACCCCCCCCCCTTGTGTTTTGATATTCCTGCTGTGAACTTTCCTGCTGCTCACAAGGGTCCATCACTGTGGCGTAACACGTGCTGCATATGCATTTTCAGGTTTATAAAGCTAGTCACGACCAAAGGGCACGCCATAACAAGCTTACGGTAATGCCAGACAGCAGCAATTGATATTCACAGTCATCCCCAGATGTAACACCACCTTATCCTTACATGCACCGACCTAGTTATCCCATCTGCTACAACTGCAGCACATCTTTGCAGCAAAAGATGCTGTGGATACATCAGATGTTGAGATATGAACAACCCTTATCTTCCAGCGGCTGTGATGTAGATGCTCTTTTTTATTAGTAGATTACTTCAAAACGGAGACATGACAGGAAATGAATCAGTAACTATCAAGGCTCTTAGGTTCTAGGAACACAATACAGACGAGGACTTTTTAAAAATCTGAAGCTGTATCAGACGTGTTTCAGTATTTTGTTTGGCTTATTTTCTAAGCCAAACAAAATATTCATTTTTAAAAGAAGCTGTGGGTGGAATCATCCAGAAGCTCAGCATGCGGAAAACAGGGAACACAGACGAGATTCTGTGGTTATGAAACTGGTCACAGTCAGTGTCATCCAGCATGTTAGCCAGATGGGTCCTAATGAGTCCTCACAGCAGCAGGAGCAGGGCAGACACACAGCACTCTCCTGGGAACATACTGAGCATGTGCAGCCCGACAGGAAGCAGGTGTTTACTCCAGTCATGCTTCGTTCAGCCTTCAGAAAGAGGTGGAGCGGTGGCGTGCCGATTTCACTGGGCAGACACACCTCGCTGATCTGTGTTTGTGTGTTGAGGGGTAGAGATAGTGAGGTATGAAGAGAGTGAATCCCCTTCCCTTCTTCTCCAGTGACCAGGTGGTGAGCAGATTTTACTAAAACCTCCACCCCTGTTTACCCCTCAGGCTGAGTCTACCACCCTCCACCCTACAGCCAAACCCATCAAAGCGGAGTTGAGAATAAGATCTATTCAAACAAGACATCTTTATTAAAACAAACTACACAGCAAATGCTCAATATTACAAATATGGCCGTTTGTGATGCTTCCAGTCTAGGGATAGAAAATACTAACGCTACAGCAGACAATACTGCATTCTGGTGTGCCTCAAACTGCTCAATGCCTCAATGACAACAGGTTGGGAAAGGTCCTGTACTGATTCAGTGCAAAAGGTAAGGTCCTAAAGACAGGGTTTCATAGCCATAGGTCTTTTAGCCCAACATCAGAGACAGATCTCAACACATGAAATCCCTGCAGGCAGGTTCCAAAATGAAGAGTGGAGGCTGTAAGAGCAAGGCACGCTCATATGTCCCGAGTGCGTTTTAGTGGTTTAATGAATGCGAGTAAATGAAAGCATTGATAAGTTGAGGTCTTATTACACCCCTTGTGATTTTTGCAAATGTGCTATCGTCTCTGGCTACAGTTATTCAGCCCTGATCTTTGAGGCTTATAGTAGATAGTGTTAGTAACTAGGTAGCATGGAAACATGGAATAATCTGGGAATACTGTGGTTACATAGCACGCGCTGTTTGTGGCTACATACATAACGTCAAATTACATTATTTTGTTCACCCCCTCCGACTTATCAGCACGCTTCCATGCTTCCAGTATCATGCTCGGCAAGTGAGAGATTAATTGTCTCGTTCCCACAGTGTGTCATTCCATGTCACTTGTTCATTAAGCACAATTTAGTGAGGTTTCATTTTAAAGAGTATTCTTTTAAACACCACCTTTTCTTTGATCTGTCTCAGATTTAACATGCAGAGCACAGCTAACAGTGCTCATATAGTCATTCGCCCCGAGGCCTTTGAGAAGAAGCCAATAACCTTTTCTTTCCACATAGGTAACGCTGTCTCACGCAGAGAGAACACAGACTGAACAGTGACAAAGGACAACTGCATGTTTAACAAAGCTGCAGTTGGTGCAGTCTAGAACTCAACAACAGCTATTATTCTTTTATTTGTGGTGATGTCCTTGGGTTTAGTCTTTTATCTGACAGTGACTGGCGGTAGATTAGGTGTAAAGGTTTAGAAGTCAGTGCAAGTTCAGATTTTATTCATAGTTAATATCTCTAGCAACACAAGACCACCTCTCTCTCATTGCCTCAGGCAGGCAGTGTATTGTGATGCAACTGAATGTTTGATGAAAGAGAAAGCTGAACTGAAGGATTCTGGTGTTGATTAGGCTTCGGTTCCACTGGGAATAAGAATCCGACTAATATTTTGTAGCATTTCTGTTCTCAGATGATGAAGCCTGTGATCAGTGGCACTGTATTTTGGGTTCAGTGCTGAGCAAATGTTTGTGTGCTAACGCAGACGCTACAGTGCCTACTCAACCCTTGGAAGATTTTACCTTCCTGTTTTTTTTTAACATTGTTTCACGATAACACCTGTGACTCACGATGTGCAGCTGTTGCCTGGGTTCTTCAACCGTTTTTCCATAGAGTTGCAAGGAGAGAAAAAAAGCTCATATTGAATTCATATTGTGAAGCATGATGGTGGCAACATCATGCTGTGGATATGCTTCACTGCAGGAGGGCCGGGAACACTTGATAAGATAGAGGATAATGCACACCATATCCACCTCAACAAGTTGTTGTAAAAGGATATATTTGCATCTTTATCTTGCAATTATAAGTTGAATATTGAATTGTACAAAGTGTGAAACAATCTATGGGTTCACCAGCAGCTGGTTTAATAAAATTATTGTGAGGCAGTGATGATAAATATCTGATTGAATTGATTCAGTATTTATTGCAAGTTATCTAGTCATCTGACTTGCAATTTAATTGTTTGTCTGTATCACCTGGGACATTTCCCCTTCTTACACACACACACACACACACACATACACCTCAGCTGTTTTGTTTCTTGTTTGGTGCAATGAGCACATTAGCTGACCTAAGCTCCTCTTCCTCTTTGACAGCTCGCCCTTTTTCTGCTTCTCTCACACAAACTCAGGTTCTGGTCTTCACCAGCTTGCAAGCTTCTGTACTGACTTCAGCACCTCTGATCAAAATAGTCAAACTAAGCACAGGGGTGAGATTTGGCTCGTGCTGCCAGGAGGCACAACACAGCGTCCCAAGCCAAACAACAACATTGTTATCTGCAGCACTGGCCTGGATGCCTGATTCAGGGATGAGGAGGGGAGAAATGAACAGGGGTACTAGAAAGAGTTCAGATTTGCAGAGTTGAAGAAACAAGAGAAGAAAATAATACCAAATAAGTATGAACATCTTTGTTCATAGTGATTATATTAGAGGGAGGAGACGGATCCAGAGTATCCATGGAGCCTCGTGGTGAAACTGCTGAGTCATGCTGTGACGTTTGTCCAAATGTTGTGTGAAACCACACACTACGCCACAGTCAGACTGTATCCTTCAGCATCCTGGTTTGTTCTGGAGGTGTACGGGAAGAGTTTTACTCTTAGCATCAGCAGCCAGCAGCGTTCAAAGTGTGTGACTTGTCTGATGCGGAAGAAACAGCTGAAGAAATGAGCCGCTAAAGGTCTGTTTATGCTTTTGCTTGTCAAACTTTGTCAGAGCTCAGTGTGTTTCCAGTTTTACAGCTACCTAATTGTGTTTTCTCTTTCATTAGAGGGCATCATTTCTGTTCGATTTAGATCCCGTTGCACTGTTGGAACAGCTGCTCTGGTTTATTTGCTGCCATTAGCTCATCTCAGGAATACAGAAATATACACAGAATACTTTTCTTACTTCTTCTACTTTTTACTGCAACTGTTCATGTTACAAGCAATAATACAACGCATTGCTTAAAATAGGAATGCATTGTATAGATGTTATTCAGAGTTGGCCTGCTTTTTTAGACTTGGTCACCTAAACTATAACGTCTAATATCTGTAAAATATGACCTGAAGTGTCATTTTTTAGGCTTAATTACTGGCAGAAAGAGAAAGTGTGGTGAATGTTGGCTTCTGTGGTGACATACCTCTTCACGGATGCGTGTGTGTGTGTGTGTGTGTGTGTGTGTGTGTGTGTGTATGTTATGGGTTTGCTTTGTGATCCTTCCTCAGTCATCTCCACAGGGTGATCTGATAGTAGCTGAATATTGACTGCAGGCTGTACAGTTTCACAACAGGAACTAAGGGTAAGATTACAGTGGTGCCAAAGGAGCTGCTAAAGATTACTGTTGAGTTTCTTCCACTGCTGTTCTTCTCCGGACCTCTTTGACAGTGTAATGTACGGCACTCCAGCAGCACTGCCATTGATCAACTCACCTCCTACACTAGACATCCTGCTGTGGCTGTGCTGTTGCACGGCAAATAAACGTTTTACAAAGCTGCGATGGAGCTTCTCAGGAAGTGACATCATTGGCGCAGTGATAAATCACACCGAGGTTTGGTTCGGTAATCTGTGCCGGTTTGAAAGCCTTTAGCTTCCTCTCCTTTCTCTCACTCGTTCCGTCCTCCTGTTACCTCACAGCTCATGTGAGGGTGCGACAGCAGAGGATTGTGATGCAGTTTTGGCTGCTTCTTACTCATGCGGAGCACATGGCGTTCTGTCATGGTAACAACATCTCTGAATATATTGTGAAATCACAATCTGGTGGTGAATTTGTACTATCGATTCATGGCTTTGTCAGCACTTCGCTGCTATCCCCCCATTTCCTCTGACTGTTTATTGAGTGAGGGGTGTTTGTGTCCTGCTGGAGGACAGATGGTTCAGGCCTACATTTTGTGGTCATGGCAGAGTGAATGATCATCTCCTGTACAGACATGGAAATGCACAGAAAGTGGCAATGACGGCCTGTCTTCCACAGGCTGTTCAAACTTGCTGTACACACGTCAACTTTTTACAGCACTGTACCGTCTAAATCTGTTATATAGTGAGTGTCATCGATTACATTGTTTACATACAAACAGACCCAGATGAGTGGCTGCAAATGGGCTGTGATGGTCATTAGCAGATCTTCACGAATGGTATCCTAACTGCACTCAGTGAGTGGCAGATAAAAAACAAGTCACAACAATGTTGAAAAGAAGAAAGATACACATTAAATTTCAGTCCCTATCTACACAATGTCTCAGTGACACAATGCACACCATGCTTCTCTGTATATGTAAAAGCTGTGTATGTATTGGCCTATATGTCTGTACGGGGAATGGGTAAGAACAAACATCTGTGTAACTTTCTTGAGGAGAACTGTCATTCCTCCTCATGCAAAACGAATTTGTGATTTTTTCTTTATATAAGTGTAGCACATTCAGGAGGATGAACAGCAGCTTAATATTGCACATTATTGTGTAAATTCTCAGACTTCCTGACTCTTCCATTGTGCAGCTAAATGTTAAACCCCCATCCATTAGCCTGACCGCTTTGGCGTCTTACGGGTCGGTGCTGGAGCCTATCTGAGCAATCATTAAGCGAGAGGCCAGTCAGACACCATTGTGCCAATTAAAATGCTAAACAGCGTTTAGAATGAGCTCACAAGTGTTGTATCCAATGTTTGGAAAGGTGTTAAAGCAGTTATAATCACTTATTATAATGATCACTCTGTTTTTCTTCAGGTATGGTTCAGCGCTGATGGCTGAGCTGTTTGTGACAAGAGTGCCCCCTGTGGAGGGGGGTGCCGTGGAGCTGAATATTCTGGGCTTCTTGGATTCATCTGGGGAAGAAAACAGTACGGCTGAGAGATGCTATCGCTCACACTCCCGCAGCAGCGTCCTTCAGGGTCTGCCATTTGGTGGGGTACCTACAGTCCTCCTCATCAACGTGGCGCTCTGGATGGTACAGACTCGCACTCTCCCACCCACTCATATGCAGAGTTTACCCAGTAAATCCAGAAAGATCAGTCGACAGTTCTCAAAATGCCAAACTCCTGTAAACCTGTGTTCTATCGTTGAGATTTTATTAAGTATTTGTAGAATATCAGAAAATTCTATTAATATATAAACACAAGTTCCAAAAACCTGTTTCAAAATTCAAATCACTTAAAATGAAATGAAATGAAACACTACAAAAATGTTTATTAATCAAAGATCATTTATTGCGGCGTTGTCAGCTCTCTTAACAGGAAGCCCTCGTTTGCTCTCCTGGTCATATGTGTTTGTATACTGCTGCAGTTTATGGGCGCTGACAACAATGTTTCTGAAAATATCCAAAGCTACCAACTCCCTGTTGAGTTATTATGATGAGGGGTGTCATCTGAGGGGTGTGAAAGGAGACATGCTGTGTATTGACACTGTCTGCACACATGCTTTTATTTTTAACACTTAACTTGCTCTCAAGTCTTAATTTTAACTTGAGTTCCAAGCTGAATTAGACACTAATAATAAGCAAAGGAACAATCTGAATGTAAACGGAATGAGAAAACGTCCAGTTTTTAGTTCAGTGTTTAATACGAGTATTACTGAGGGGGCAGCATGAAAGCTCAGTGGGTAGAGCAGTCGTCCTCCAATCCAAGGGTCAGCGATTTGATTCTCAGATCTTTCCTTGGACAAAAATACAGAAGCCCTGTAGTAGTGCTGACACAGGTCTAGCAGCTTTCCCAAGGGGATCAATAAAGTATTATTATTGTGATTATTACATCTAGATATACAGTTATTATTACAGTGGATATCAGTTTGCACAAAAACTACATCTTAACTTTCTTTTCACGTTGTATAATACAGCATGAGCATTGTTTACAAACATAATTACATATTTGTCCTTCCGTCTCCCAGATGATAACAGGCTTCCTCTTTCAGTTGTCAACTACCTCCGTTCTGCTGTCGAGCCTTGTCAGGCTTGATCTCTGTTCTGATGTCACTCTCAATCTGCTGCATACATGTTTTAATTGGTTTGTTTTATTGCTGCCCGGTTGTCAAGACAACACAAAGAGTTGAGCGTTGTCTCTTAATGACGAGCGTGAGTCACAGCACGTTTCCCCCCCAGGTGACGGGAGCACACCTCGGCATCTGTTCCATCATCCTACAGTCAAATCATCTGTGGGACTTGAGAGCATGCCCACGCATTAAGAAGAAACTACATGGAAATACATAAGCATTACTCAAGATTTACCTGATTGTCTGTGCACGGCTGCAGATCACTAAAGAATGAATCATACAACTTTCATAAGAGCTTTCTGCCTTTTAACACAGCTACCTTGTCCAGCCACTTAACCAAATGTCATCCTGACTCAAATGAGTTAATGATTTAACGCCTTCATTAAAATCAAGCCTCTATCAGCACTTTTACTCCATTTACATTTGTCAACATTCATGCAGCACGGACCAGTCATGCTGTTAGAATAATCCACTATGGTGTTCTCCGTAAATGAATATGTTTTTTTTAAATCCCATTCTGAAGTACAGTTTGTGCTCAGGTTCTGACGGACTGGAGGCCATTCACATTTATTCATGGTATAGACACATTTGTCATTATGCACAGCATGTGTCTGTGTGTGCATACTGACCTGTCTCTGTTAGTTTCCAAGACAACCACATAGTACTCTAAAGAAGGAGCTTGGTTCATTATTTCTGCTGTATTTTGAACTTGTTATTTATAAGTCCTTCAGACAGTAAGTGTCCGCCTTGAAAATATGCATCATGAAAATATGCATATATTATTATATGAAGTGTTAGATGCAGAGCGTTTGAGGACACAGAGTGAGCTCAACATTCATCTTCTTGTTTTTTTTTTTTACAGTTTCTGTTGCTCATATTCTCCTGTCTGAGGAAGGCTGCGTGGGACTATGGTCGTCTAGCTCTGCTCATGGAGAATGACAGGTAAATCCTTCATTTGCTGTCTAGCTACACTACATATTCTGTCAGACCCGCCTTGCTGTGAGCTATCACAACATTTAAGATGGAGTAATGATTCTCAGTGAACTGGAGTCCTGATGCTGCAGCCTCCAGCTCCCTCTGCTGAGTGTAAATGGTAGCGCAGTGAAGGCTTATTAATGCCGGCAGCTTCTGCTTTCATCGTTTATTTTATTGGATGTGTTGATAATAAGAAATATATAGATTTAGACTGACCCATATCAGAAATGTGAAGAACATTTAATACTTGTGAAGTTATGAAATATGTCCAGACTCATACAAGTCTGCAGCACTTTGCTTCTACTTGACCTGTGACCCCTCTCTAGGGGATTGCAGCCTTGATTAGTTCGGTCTGACCCGTGGTGGCTTCTTAGCACTCGAGCACAAGCAGCATGTGTGTTTTGTTAAGCAGACTGTTGTGGTATTAATTCAGTTATGCTGCTTAATTTGACATACCGTTGAAAGGTCAGCGGCTACACCCTGAGAGAAACACCCACAAACGTAGCCTTCACACTGGCTTCATTAGAATCAGCCATACTGTATGTGTTTGATGTTTTTATGTGTTTCTATAACACACTCAGCGATTAATTACAGACCGTACTGGGACTGTCTGCCGCAGTTACATAAGCTCTCTTTTTCTATGACTTATGATATGATGAAGTAGTAAGTAGTAGTTACATATGATGAAGTAGTAGTTACATATGATGAAGTAGTAATGTGGGGCGGCAGTCAGTGCGATGCTCACGCTATTTATTTGTTTATATTGTTTTCCCACTTTAGTCTCACGTCCTTGTTTTACGGAGAGCCCGGTGAGAAAGAGAAGTCTCCTTCAGAGTCCAGCCCCTCCGACTCTGAGACCAAGGACATTGTAAGTCAAAGAGTTTTCCATCAGCTCCTACACTTTCAGACTTTATACCAGAGTCTAGTCTTTTAAAGCACAATATATATCTTCATCATCTTCATTTTATCGTATCCAGTATCTATGAGAAATGAGAGGGAGGTTACACAAATGGCTTAATTTAGGCCTTTGGTGGTGAATTGTGGATTATAGTGAATTGGAACTAGCTTCAGTAAATACTACATATCTGAATATGCTATTATTCCAAGCTACATGAAAATCTTCAGTTTTCCTTCACATCCTCTGTTGCCCAAACAATTTCATAGCACACAGTGGAAAATAGTCCAATGTCTCTCCCTTCACTGCTGGCCGCTGCAGCATACCCCACAGAATGGTTGGTTGGACCTAGTAAGTCAGAAAGCAATCTGTAGTGCACCGGCATTTTATTACAGATCTTACATTAAATATCACCTTTGGGTGAAGGAGACATTTGACACCTATCTTCCTCTCTGGCTTTCTGACAGTTCCCCACAGGGTCACTAATGATTAAAAACTCCAGTAGATTTTAAACTGCAAATATAAAAGAGAATTTGTTTCGGCGACGATTCGTCTCTGTAGTTGTGAGGCATTCTGTGAGTTTTCATGATCACATTCTCCTTGATCTACAGATATTAGGTTTAAAGGTTTGCCGTTCATTTGTCAGTCACACATACGGATGTTTAAAAATGCTGCAGTTTTACAATAAAGTGTGCTTGTCTAATTTGGCACTACGTCAACTGTTGTAAAGTCTGGATGGTGACTCAGCCGGACAGTCTGTGACTCCATGACACCCGTGTGATAGACTGAGGTCACTCTGTGCATGTTTATAATTGAAAGACAAAGAGTCAGACTGAAGTCATCACCCTGTGCCTACACAAAGCTAAGGCTGCAGTAAAGTGGTTACTGCTCCAAGCCAGACCTATTAAAGCGCCATCTCTGTGTCACTCGGCCGACCTTGTTACTATGCAAATAGTGAATGCATGCAAATAGACAGATGTGGTGTGCACAGACTTGCATGCGTGTGTCGTTTATTATCGTTAATAACCAATCCAATACTTGTTTTATGATTCTCATTTGCTTCCAGGGCTTCTGCTCATGGCTTTCATCTCTTTACCATATGAAGTAAGTACACAAAGCAGTTGCCCTTGCAATTATTTCGCCCTACTCCCATCTTAGCTCCCATCCTTTTATTAGCACTCTGTCTTCAAAGCTGATGCTGCAGTCAAACGTAAAGTCTCGTTTTATTTCTCATTTAGCAGCAAAAACAAATGAGTCTGGGCTCATGTGACCACTGGTGCCATGGTTTCCAGCTGGATGTTTGCACTTTACTCAAGTCTGATGGCACAAAACAGATTTAGGTCTTCCACAGTATCCATGGTTTCCATAGTACCATAATGGAGCTTGTGTACTTCTCTCTTTTAGCTCACATGCCAATGGCTCACCCTGAGATCTCTGGGAAAGTGTAAACCTACCCTGCAAGTTCTCAATGTGTGGGCTGCCATGAGACCAGCATGCACCTCTTCACTTTATTTTTTTTTCCATTCCATTTTTATTTTTGTTGTTCTCTTTTATGACACTGGGTTTCCTGAACCTCCCGCCTGGCAACCACAGCTTCTAGCACTAGAGTAACTGTGCCAGTTTTAATCGTAATGAAGTACAAAGGTATAGGGCCATTTGTCCAATGCAACGCATTCTATGTCTACTAAATTACAGTCGTACGCTTGTAATAATTACATCAGCAAATCTGTAAATTTCACTAGAGACAGCCTAAGAACAATGAGCAGCATCTTTCTTTATGTCACGCATCGTAGAAAGCCTAACATCTGGTGTTTGGGAATAATTAGATCCTCCTCTTTGTGTGAAAAACAACATTCTTCAGGCACCCTTAGGCTCAGGAAGAGGAGGATGTGTATTGAGATATGCTTTTGTCTTTTTCTGCAGGGACGAGGAGATCCGTAGCAAGTGTGGCCTCGACGCTGTCACATACTTATCCTTCCAGCGCCACATCATCTTGCTCATGGCCGTGGTTTGCCTGTTGTCTTTGGCCGTGATCCTGCCGGTCAACTTTTCCGGGAACCTTCTAGGTATTTCGGTCCTCAAAATGATGGTCCGGCTAGGCAACTGTTTGAAAAGCCAAGGGGTGCCCTTAACCTCAAAAGAGGCATACTGTGCACCTCACAGGGAGTGAGGCAAGGCCACACAGAGACATCTCATACATATACACATACAGAGCGTATGCATGCGTATACATGTACACGCTCTGTGTCTAGCATACCAGTGGCAGTTCATTAGGTGCTTTCTCATGTCAGGTTATAGGAATAGAACGTGCTTCATTTCCTCTTAACATACACATGTAGGTGTGAGTGGTGCCCAAAACCAACTGTTAAATAGCAGCTGAAATGCCTTTTGACAGTTGTGTGCTTGTGTTGAGTAGGTTGTTCCATAACGGGACAAAGGCAGGGGCCATTATGGGTTCAACGAGGAGCTGGACTGTTTGCAGAAACTCTTTTATTACTGCTGGTTTTCATCTTATGGACCAGTGTGTCACCCTACTAATTAAATAAACCAACGCCCGTTGACAGGCTGCCGTGGCAACTGCAAACAAATTGAAACAGCATAGTCAGGCGTGAGTGCCATGTTTGAATTTTGTGTGAAATTTCATTGAGATAAGAGAGAACTCATTAAACCGTACGGAAGACGTTTTCTATGAACAGTGACACTGCTGCATTGTTGCCTCCAGACAGAGGAGGAGGGCCTTTCTTTTAAGTTATTTTAAAATGGAAATGTGTCATGTTTCATTATTCCTACAGGAGACAGTCCTGAAAACTTTGGAAGAACAACACTGGCTAATGTTAATTCAAAGTAAGTCTAACACATGTATGAATGACATCAAATAAAACTTTACCCACACAATGACAAAACACTGCATTTATATGTGTTTACATTACATATAAATGACCTCAGTGTTTCTGTGGTGCCCAGGGACAACTTTCTGTGGCTCCACTGTATCTTCGCTCTGGTTTACTTCATCATCACGCTGCTGTGTATGGCTCACCACTCAGTGAGGCTGGAGTACAGAGAAGACGAGAAGGTTGGTCACCATCACGTCATGTATCATGCCATGGTGTTTCACTGCTGCAAAAACGTCTTACAACATTAATTTCTCTAGTCTTGAAATATTGATTCAAGTAATTAAATTATTTGAAATTGGTTGAAAATGGTGCCTCCAAGTTCTCCCTTTCATCCTGTAAAGTATTCATGTATTCCCCAATCCCTGGTCTGGATGTTGCAGGCACAGTGGTGCTTTGAGCCAATGCTAATACTAACTTTCCTGTAGTTATTGTAACTCTGCATGGTCGCTGCTTGATGTCTTGCAGGTAGCCAGAACGCTGATGATTACCTCAGTCCCCAGGGAGATCTCCGATCCAGGACTCATTACCAAACATTTCCAGTACAGAGGATTTTCTTGACCTATTGTACCATTAATTCAAGTCAAATCTTCTCCTTGTGTTTTTTTTTCTGTTCCACTTTTTGCAAAGGTGCAATCTTAACATCTTGTGCTCCATTAACTAGTGAGGCCTACCCCAGCTGTACTGTCACTGATATCCGTTTCTGCTTTGATGTCCACAAGCTGATGATGCTGGACTTGGAAAGGTAGTGTTCAGAAACTGCCACAAATTGAACCGTTATGAGGCCCATGTCTGATAATACTGTTTTTCAGGCGCAAAGCAATGAAGGGCAGGCTGTATTTCGCCTCAAAGGCCCAAAAAGAGGGGAAGATCATGATCAAGACTCATCCATGTGCTTCGATATTCTGCTGTGACGTCTGTGGCTTTGAAAAGGTATATTTTGTCAATACTACTGGGATTTGCACATCTTTCTTTAGTAGAGATGCAGCATAGTTGCGCTGCACAGAAAATATATTACCACTGGATGGCACTGCAATCCAAATGTAGCTATATGTAGCAAGAACACGCTATCTTGCCAGCATAACATGCATGTGGGGATGTCTGCGAGGATAAGATGCAGTGGGTAATGTGTTCTCTAACTTTTTCTGCAGGTAGATGCAGAACAGTACTACAGTGAGTTAGAAGAAAAGAGGACAGATGAGTTTAATGCTGAGAAGAATCGCATCGCCATGAAGCGCCTGGGAATTGCATTTGTCACTTTCCGTGATGAGAGGATGACAGCTGTGTGAGTAGACAACAGCATGACCTCATGTCAGGTCCCCTCATCCCATAAACCCTGACACAGCAGGGAGCTGCCGTAAAATTCACATACTTACAGTGACATGTTACTGAGGGCTGAGTTGTGCAGCAGTTTTGTACACTGTCTTTTGTTTTTTTCAGGATTGTGAAGGATTACAGTCGTGTGTACTGTCGCCGTAGCCCCCAGCAGTCCAGCATCACCACTGTGGTGCAGTCTCACAACTGGAGGGTCAGCTATGCACCTGCACCCAGTGACATCATCTGGTCAGTACATACCACACTGAAAGTCACAGTTTTATTTTGGTGGTTTTTAAATCTGATCCCAAAACTGTTTTTGACATTCCACGTTGAAAAGTATATCAATATCTATCAGAATTTATTCTGGGCTGTCACCTATTTCTACCTACTTGCACACCTTCAGTACGAGTAATTTATTAACCTAACGTGCATGTCTTAACATTGGGGGAGAGATCAGAGTACCCAGAGGAAAAGAGATGTCAAGTGCAATATGCAATTTTGCATGCGTTATGCATCATTTAGACACATTTCCCTGTAATTAAGCCTGCCATTTTTGGTATATTTGGAAAACTCATGACCATGACTAGACTTCAAACCACACTCTTGTGCATCATTAGCTGGTAATAATGGACTTCCCAGCATGTCACAAATGTTTGTATGTAGTGTGTAAATTATGCATCTCAGCTTTGCCAAAAGTATCTGCAGTAAGAGCGTATTTCATTGAGCTGTTCACTTCCATAAGAAAAGTACCTGCAGAATACACGGTGTACCAGCATGTGGTTGCTTGTGTGTTGCAGATCTCTGAAACACCATTCAAAGCTTTTTTCCCTAAGACTGGATTAGCTACAATACTAGTTTCTTATCTCGGAAAGCAAATGCAGCAGTCCTAGTGAGATTTTGTAACGACCAAGTGATGCACATGTGTGGGAGATTAACCAGTCAGAGATTGTGGCTCTCACAGGGTTGTGCTTCATTCCTGAGTGGCTGTAGTGCGTTTGTGTGTGAATGTGTTTTGCGGTAACTATGACTGGCAGTGGTCACAGGCTTTAGTGATGAGCAGGGACTGTTGTTCCTTCCTTCATTAAAACCTGCTCGCCTGTCCGGTACATACAGGGGACGACTGTGCTGGCTATTTCAGGGTTATGTCAGTATGTACAGCGTAGGTGTGTCCAGGGAAGTGTGTTAACTGTCCTGTTTATTCTGCTGGATGATTGTGAACCCCCCACCCCCTTCCGTTACCAGGGAAAACCTGTCAGTGTGTGGATCTCGCTGGTGGCTCCGCTGCATCCTTCTCAACATCCTCCTCTTCCTACTGCTCTTCTTCCTCACCACTCCCGCCATTATTGTCAACACCATGGACAAGTTCAATGTCACCAGACCTGTGGAGAGTCTGCGGGTTAGAGTTTACGTGTGATTTAAACTTTTGTGACCTTACCTATCATACTGGTCCTCTTCGGTCTCATTAATGAATGATTTTGCGTTCCCACACAGAGCCCTGTCATTACCCAGTTCTTCCCAACCCTCCTGCTGTGGGCGTTCTCAGTGCTGCTGCCCTTCATCGTCTACTACTCAGCCTTCTTTGAGTCCCACTGGACCAGGTACTCACCGAGTACTCACTCTCGTCTCTCCTCTGAAATGGAAATGCATATTTATAGGAGCGCTTGATGTGTACCTGCCGTTCATCACAGCCCCCCCCCCACATTTCTATCATTTTTATTATTCCACCTTCTTGCTCCCTCCACTTTCTCTGTTTCTCTGTCACTCTCCCTGCACTGTTATTCTGGGCAGGTTGTCATAGAGATGTGAGGATAATAATATGCACAGTATTCACCATGCACCATGAGCCGCTTATAGTGAGTAGCAGGAGGAGGAGCAGAACAACTGCACATAAAGAGACAACCTCATGCAGCACCTATATAAACTCTGTCTCTTTACACACAAACCCCATCTAAAACACACACACACACACACGCACCCACCCAAACATAAACATAAGCGTGTCGTGCGGGCGTGATGTGCGAAGTACAGATTGCAACCGTTTACTGGAGTGAAAAGTGTATTTTGTGTGAATCTAGTAGATGTGTAAATGTAAAGTCAGCCGACACACATTACACATCTTCACCGTGTATTATGCACAGCAGAATGAATTCTTGTCGGCCTTTGTCTTTCATTTTATTTCTCAGATCTGGTGAGAACCAGGTAACAATGCACAAGTGCTTTTTACTCCTGGTCTTTATGGTCATCATCCTGCCCTCACTTGGTCTATCCAGGTACACATACAGTAAAAAACAAACAAATTTCTGCTTTTATTTATATTTTCATAGCTCATAGCTCTTATGTCCACTTTTTCATTGTTGTATTTCGTGCACTCTGTAGTTTAGACGTCTTCTTCACCTGGCTCTTCGATGTTAACTTCCTGGAAGAGAAGGACATCAAATTCCAGTACGATTACTCTTTTGGTAGCTTTCATTTTAACAAAGAGAATTCAGTTGCAATCAAACACTCGTGCTTCCTTGTTTTCTTGATACAGATGTGTGTTCCTTCCGGACAACGGCGCGTTCTTCGTAAACTATGTCATTACGTCGAGCTTGATCGGCACGTCTATGGAGCTGCTTCGTATACCGGCACTGACCGTGTACGCCCTCCGCCTCTGCTTCGCAAAGTCCCAAGCTGAGAGGATTCATGTCAAGCGGGTTTGTGAAGCATTTCATACTTAAGTCTGTGTTTTCATGCAAGATTTTATATCATTTTATATATTGTAAAGATTTAAACCAGTGTGTTTTTGTCTGCAGAGTCAGGCCTACGAGTTCCAGTTTGGCCTGCAGTACGCCTGGACCATGTGTATAGTTGCAGTCAGTATGACCTACAGCATCACATGTCCCATCATTATGCCCTTTGGTAAGCAAATCACACTACCGTTACCCTCGTCTTTCTCTCCTGCTTTTTCTCTCTTATGTTTGCTCTGTCTCTTCCCTATCCTGGTACCTCGCTCTCCTCTGCTGCCTGCCAGTCCGATGCAGACTGTGTGAATTTGCTGCTGTAGTCCCAGACACTCAGACACAGTGAGTTGCGAGCCAGACGCCCACTCTGCTCCTGTCTCTGCCCAGAGCTCACTGAGCTTCTATTTACTTCTAGAGTCTAATCATCCGTCTGAACGGACTTTTTTTATACTCCGTATCATGCTGAGCCATGACTCTCACCTGGGTTGTTTCCTGATGATGATGATGTAGTTTTTTCACATCCTTTTTGGGCTCTGGACATTGTTTTCACATATGCAGCACAACACAGGTGCATGTCAGACACAAACCTTGGTGCCCAGAGGAACAGAACTATCATACAACATAAATTAGCATGGGTAAATATTTTCTATATTTTCTGGTATTGTTGATGCTGAGTGGATCAACTAAAAGGGAGCCATCCGTCAATGTATGTACTGTACCGGATTCAGGTCATCAGCACTGGGTAGGACAGGGATAGTTAAAGAAAGAGCAGAACGGTGGAACTCTGTTCTATATTTGTTTGCTGTTTTACAAGATAATTCTAGTATTACTAGTACTAGTAATATACATACTACATACATACTAGTAGTATGCAAAGCCACAATATAAACTGAAAGGAAAGCCCTTCCTGGCATTTGCATTTTTAGCATGTATAACACTATAATAGACTACTTCTTACTTTATTTACTTTACTTTTATCTAGAGCTGAATTTAACTCTTGGAACAGTCCTAGGAGTGGTTCAGGGTGCATTTCAGTGCGTGTTGTACTTGTTGTATATTAAAATTAAAATCTTGTATATTAGTTGTGCATGAGTTTAGTTAATAGTTAAGTTCTCTTTTGTTTTTGATCAGTGTGTCTTATTGCATCCCTCCAGGTGTGCTCTATGTGATCTTGAAACACATGGTTGACCGATACAACATCTACTATGCATACGTTCCCACCAAGCTCAACCAGCAGATCCACAGAGCAGCCATCAGCCAAGTCACCGTGGCTCCCATCCTCTGCATGTTCTGGCTACTTTTCTTCTCTGTGCTCAGATTAGGTATTTTATCACTGCCACTTCTATGCTGTTACAGTTTTTCTGTGTTATGTCTTCTGAATGTAAGGGGACACCATTGTTGTACTCTCTCTTTATGATCAATAGGTCCAGTGCATCCCATCACCCTCTTCACCCTGGTGTCCCTGCTCTCCTGCATTGCCTTTTCCCTTTTCCGCTTGTGCCTTAGGGAGCAACCAAACAAGTCAATGAGCTACCAGGTCAGCAGGTCTGCTATGATTGAGAGTGATTAGGTTCAGATGTAGCAGCACTAATAAAGTATTTATTTACTTTGTTCCAGATGTCTGATCAGCCAACAGAAGGGACATTCACTGATGCAGACAGGGCTACTGTAACATCTACCACTGCCTCCAATGTACAGTAACATCTTTGTCTTAATATCCAGTAGATCAGTATATGGGCCATGTTAATCTTTAACATCCTTTTCATAAGTGCTGCATATTTTGCAAAGCACATCATGTTCTGTGTTGTAGTTTTGCTGCCTTTCTACCAGCCCACATGTTAAATGAGATACTGTTGCAGAATGGGTTCCCCTGCTGAATTTGGAAGTTTGCTCACTTATAAAGAAATAAATTGGAAAAAAGTCGAGGCTGTTCATTTTTTTTTCCAAGTGAGCAAACGTACAAAGTCAGCACAGGGTCAAATAATTTCCCTACTATAAACATATACATGTTTATAAACTACAAGGTACAAACCTAAATTTAAACCCATGTAAACCCACAGACTGAATGACTTACTGTGTGACACCATAATAATAAACCACAGTATGTGTTGATCTGTCTCCCTCAGCTGTTTGTGGCATCTGTGCTTCTGGAGCCAGAGCTGGCTTTAACTCCAATGCCATCCCCAGCCCACCATAGCTATGGTACCATGGCCAGCTCCCAGGGCTCAAGTCACGGTCCAGTGGATCAAGAGGAGTGCGAGGAAGACCATGCTCAGACCCATGAGACTGAGCTTCAAGAACCCGCAGACGCCTTCTGCTCCAGCCCACTCATGGACAGTCCTGTGAGCTGCATCTAAAACCTAATGCCTGAAGCTGATTTCACACCCTCACCTGGTGGATACAGGTTGCTAAAGGTTGCAATGCGGCTCTTTCGCCAGTGACCTCAAACGCCAACTTGCTGCCTCAGACATTGATAATAGGCTGGGCTTGTTAGAAAGGATGAGGAACCCAAAGAGGAAATGAGCTTGAGAATACAGGAGCAGAATCTATAGGAGCGTCACAATAAATGTATATTGAGCAGTTTGTCAAAACGTCTCCTCCATATGTCTCACATGACGAAACAACTTCAATGTAAAGATTCTTTTAGTGCTGCTCCAGGACAGGGGTTTCGTTTTCTTCCGTGGCTTCATTTGCAAATTAAAAGTTATGAAAATGACTGCATTGCCTATGGGTATCTATTAGACATACTCTGTCCAAGCAGTGCCACTTGGAGATGAGTAGAGGTGAAAGTTCCCATGAGAGTGGGTGGCATGAGCAGGCTTGCCCCGGCAGACTGACGACTGATGAGTGGTCTCGGCACGGGTGATATCTGGTTCCTTGGCAGCAGAGCTTGGGGAGGCTGAGGGTGAGGGCAGCTAGTTGTGAAGCCATCTGCAGTGAGAGAGCAGACAGACGGACGGAGCCAAATGTAACTCAGAGATGTACTGTAAAATATGTACACTCCACAGAGGCACAAGCAGCTTGACTGTACCTGAAGCTTGTTGTTGTAACTATTATCATCTGAAGTTTGCTATTTTTGGTGTCTGATATTGTGCTTTGGGTTGGGTGTAGGGGGCATGGTTAAGGATTTGCAGAGCTGTCCCATCAGCGTATTCTCTTGTATATGATACAACTGTAGGTATTTATTTTTATTTTTAGAGACTTTTATTCATTAGGCCAAAGGTTTAACGAGTTCTTGGAAGTCACTGCTAAATTAGGCCACAGTAATTAAAGTCACCTTAATGGCGATAGCTTCATGTCTAGCAGTCTCATGTCACAATGGTGTATATTTTTTCACCCAGCACTGCAAGAACGGCAATTATCATGTTTCTGAATATATCAAACAACATCCTGAATGTACAACATTTTTAAAATATGCCATGGAGGAATGTTCAAACAAAGCTATTTCTACAAATTATTACTAAATCTACTGTAATTGGCTTCTTTTTTTTAACAATTGTATAAAAAAATTGTTGTTATCTCCTTATCCTTATGATCACGTATGCTTCTCTCATTTATTTACAGTTGGTCTGCGTATTTTATGTTAGTTTTCATTTTCCCAGCGGAATGAGTGTTTCCCACGAATCTGAATGTAAACTTATCATAGTTTTTACTCGTGTCTTTTGCTGTGCCTTAAAGGAACACTCCCTTTTGTGTGACAATCCAGCATGGCCTGAAATATGCTGCATGGACTGAAAAATAAAGAGCAGAGCAAACAACCAAGAGGCCGCAACAAGAAGAAACAAAACTCAAAAACCCAGAGTAGTGATTTCCATTCAATAGTCAAGTAGTTAGTTCATTCTATCGAGGGTTAGGCCTAGAGAGATATTAACAATCTTCACACTAGGTGCAATTGCAGTTTTTGTTTGTTTTGTAACATGTAACATTGTTAAGATTGGTATATTAGTTTGTCCAGCAGTCATTAGACTGGATGTTCATATGGCTTCAATCATTTTGTACACTTTTAGGAGATGATTTCAATTTAAATTACCTATTAATCTAAAGGTTTCACAGTAGAGTGTATGATAAGGTATAAAGGTGGTCAGTATAGAGGTTTTATGAAAATGTAGCAAACTGCTGATGAAGACTATGTGGTACCAGAACTAGAACAACAAAGTAAATGGACCTTGAGTGGAGTGTTTTATTTGTCCAGGATTCCCCACTAAGCTCAAAGCTAAGCTAACTTACCCTACGTCTTTTTTTTTTTTTTTTTAAGCATTTTTGTATCGTAGCCTGGTTGGTGCCTTGTTGTTGACATCAGTTCTCTGCTGCTGTGTTTTTTGATCATACACCGTATGGATGGGAAAATTCCCTGCGTGGGATCATTTATCCAGTGCCTTTGTCTATGATTTGAATGACAGTGACCATCCTGTTGTAGATTTTCTCTGAGTACAGCTCTCATAATGTCTAGTTTGTTTGATGAAGTGAATTTAAGTAAATTTTTTCTGTGCAACATTTATTATAATTTAAACTCGATAAAATCATATTTCTGTGATGTGAAGTTTATGTTTTTTCCCACTTTTATAAAAGTGATGTTGTGTTCTTTGAAATCCCATTTTTACAGGGAATCTAATTCTGTTTCCTCATGCTGCATAAAACGGATGAAAGCTGGCAGCAGAGAGGTAATGAAGTGGTCAGTGCAGAGAATCACTAAGTAAAACCTACTCGGGGGGAGAAAAAAAAATCAAAGAGAATCACTAAATTTCTGTCTCTGAACTGCCGACATGTCCTCTGGCTTTCTCTTCCAGAAGCTTGTTTCACAGATCATTAAATGTACTTTCCTTTGAAAAATACAAAATAAAACTTATTAGGTTATTCTCAGCTTAATGGCCATGCAGAGATGGATTGTCCATTTTCATGCTCAACTAGTTTTAATATATCCTGTCATGTCTGTTCACATACTGTCCACTCATTCGTCCAATGTCTATTTGTACGTACATTAGCTTTCCAGATGTGGCCCTTCCTTTTATCTCTTGGTTATAAAATCTATGTATCATAAGTGTATGATTTGAGATTTGAGCCTGCTGTAACTGTGGGTTGTTATTATCTCCATGAAAGTTGAGGCCAAGGGACAGAAAAGCGTTTGATATTGATCTCCGTCGATCTAATGAGTTCTCATTTTTAGCTGTCAAAAGTGAAGTGGTGTGATCTGAAATTAAAATTAATTCAGCTCAATCCACTCATCGTGTGCCATGAACTCCTTATTACTCTCCTCGACTGTGGTCTGTGATGAAGGGTTATAGAGAAGCAGTGAGTCAGACTTCATGTGGTAAGTAATGAGCACAGGGTGCAAAGCATGCTTTACAAATAGTACCAGTTTCAGACTAAAGTTAAAATGTGCCACTTAAAAGAACAGTTTGAAAGTTGGTAAAATGTGCTTATTTTCTTTCTTCCAAGATGAGATGAATGGCACTGTTCTCATGTCTTGGAAAAGCCAGCAGCAGCTAAAAATGTAATCACAGACCAGATAGTACCCTAATTTAATAGAGCAGGGAGCAGGCAGCTAATCCCTGCAGGTGCTCGTCGCCTAGTTTCTCTGCATAAACCCCAGCCTCAGGACAAACCTGTCTAAATGTCCCTGAAACCACATCTGAGGTTGAATGGAGCAATTAATTGCGTGTACGTTTTCTTTTATCCAAACCACATAGAAAAGCAGTAGCACGAAGGTGGCAATAGTCAACACTGCTCCAACAAAATGTTGAAAAACTATGTTTAAAACATGTGCATGTTATGTATATGGATATAATTTTCCTGCAGAAAAATGGTATGTGAGGGGACCACAGCACCACAGCAAGCATGCTATTACATACAGTGCTTCTTCATTACTTAGAGTTCTAAAAGAAACGTCCCTGACATTTTCCCTGTCACCCGTGGCAACTGCTGAGAGCATGCTGCTCAGTGAAAGGTGAATTCCTCTGGGTGTGTTGCCCACCACTTGCCTTTCTTATGCCCAGGTGCTTAGAATAGAAAATGACTCTGCGACAAACATATTGTCACTCACATTTGGGTTAGTTTCCGCATGCAAATGTAATTTGGTTTTGTTCCGCATTACATTGAACAGTATCTTAAAGTAGATGCTAATTAATGTGAATTATTATCTCTCTTTGGTGTAAGGTATATTTTATTTTAATCAATGTACACTCACTTTAAAATGTACTAGATGTACAGATGTAATACAATTCAGTACAGACATGACTTTTACTTTTGCATGGTTATAATTTCTCAGTTTGTTGAATCTGTCAGAAAGGTGATAAATCAACTAGATATTTATTAAGGTCATTGTGGGTGATGGAGTTGCACTGGAGTGCAGTACAGCATGGCCAAAACACTAGAATGACTTCACAACTTACACAACACTAAGGATAAACCTGTAAAAGAAGAATTCGTGGCACCGCTACTGTATTGGTTAGCATGAGATTGTACAGGTGTACCTAATAAAGTGAGCAGTAAGCATTCAAACAGATATAATATTAACTATTGAACTGAACATTATTGCCTTATTTTTGCAAAAGAAGACTATTTTGTTCATTCACAAAACAAAATGATAATAAAGTTTTGACTGAAAAACAATCAGAAATCCGTATCTTCGGCATCAACCTGATCTGCACCACTACTTTTCTCCACCAGATTTTTACATTGTTTATATCACTCTTTTTCTCAACAAATAAGATTGGATTCTGGTGATCACACATCGCATCATAAAGCAGAGTGAGGTGTGTTTGTGTAGAAATTTTACTGAATAGTTGTCACATTTATAGAAATGCTGATTTAAGAATAAATTGCAGGGTCTCTTACTTTTCCAGAGCTGTAGATGTATTTACAGATTGTATAAGGTCACTTTAGGTTTGCGCTTGGTAAAAGAATACACATTCGTACCTGTTGAAGAAGTCTGTTTCTTGACAAAAGACTGAGAAAAGGAAAGTTTAATGTAATCCTTAATTCTGAGCGTTGGTAGCATGCTCCAGTCTCTGGGCTGTAGGCAATGAGCGGGCTACAATTCTTGTGGTTTAACTTCTTCTTTTAATCCACACCAACACGGCATCACAGTACATGTCAACCTAGTACCCATGTGGTTATTTTACCTCACCTGGTGTCACACTCCCATCCCTCCCCCGTGAGACAGGGCAGGTAGGAACGAATGTTCCAAGGGAAAAGACTTAAATACTTAACTTAAATATGACCATACAACTTAAAAATTTAAATAAACTAATTATATATATTTACTCAATGTACTGCAATTATAACATAAAATACATAAAATCAATAGAATATACTCATATACAATAACACAAATTATCATGAATAAAAAAACATTTCTCAATATGCTTTCCTCCTATGCCTTACCATAACTTTAAAGAATGCACTGACTATATTAAATAAGTTGTGGGGACAAGTTTTTCTTGTCTTTAAAAATGCACTTTTTAAATACTTAACTAATGACAAATAAAAAAATTAAAATAGGCATAATAGCATTTTTGTACATTTACAGATAAACAATGTTCACATAAAATACTTTTATATATTTTGCCTCGAGAGCCTCTAGGCTGAGAGTTACAGCACTGATCTATCGTATCACTCACTGACTGATTGAACCATAGGTTGGGACTGTTTTGTAAACGCCACAGGAGCCATTTGACATGGGGATAGCCTTATTAAACTGAAAAGGTCTCAGGAATAAATTAGCACCCTCATTTTACAGTGTCAAGAACATCTGATGCAGGACATCAAGTCACTGGAGGGTTTCTCAGTTGCTACATAACCTCATATGTCACAAAGCAACAAAGAAAATAAAGGAAATCAATTGTCAGTGGATTTAATTGTACAGCCTGTGCCTATTCACACAATGACAGGTTTGACATCTCTCATAACCTGACACAGAAGTACTGTAGGTATGCACATGAACAAAAGGAAAAGGCTTGAACCATAACACACATTTAAGTGTGTAGGATATACTGTAGAGCAACTAGGCAGCCTGTGTTGACAGATGTATTAATCAAAGGCAAAGGCGTTAGATGTGCCACAGATAACTGAAAACACCTCCTGTGTAGTCAAGCTGGAACATACAAAATATGTATTAATACACAAAATATAGTATCAAACTAACATTTTGTTTTTGTTTAAGTAACATTTGCTAGTTGACAGCCTTTCCTTAACCTGTACCTGTTACCCATTTCTAAGATTCATCAGAGCCACAGACAGGACGGACACTTTAAATGTTGGGAATCAGGAAAAATATAAATAATGCCAGTAATATAATTATTAATATACATGACTGTACTAATTTTGCAGATGCTGACAGACAGCTCATTCCCACTGTTGTGGTTTTTGTGTTTCCAGCTGCAGCTCCTAGAGAGCTATCAGAGCAAAACCTTATTAGGCTGCACGCGTGGTCGCCTCCACACCTTCCAGCTGAATTCGAAATGAGCGTGTGATTGAGCAATGCCTTTTCTTTCCCCCTTCATCAAAAGAAACACTCGTACACACGTGTCACTGTGGACCATCGTTTAACAGTTACCATGGCAACGTCCGATACCCCTCCATACCAATACACGTTGCAGACTTTCTTAAAATACTGTTTGTTGTCTTTTGAAACAACTCTCCAGACATCTGGAGAGTTGTACACCTAAGGTAAGACTTTAAACACCAATGGATGAATTACCATAAGCAGCAAAGGCATCCAGTATTTTAGCTGCTACTTTACTGAACCGTGTTGCAGTCTAACCACTCGTGCACCGAGAGACGGTCGAGTATTAGGCTACATGAAGTCCGGTGACTAGACGACTCAGGCTTACTGTTGCTCTGTAGGCTGAAGTGAGACATGGTGCATAAATACAGCAGACTCTCGGTGAGACAGTGAGTGAGGATACCGTTGGCAGTGCAGAAAGACAGATTAAGGCCATGTCAGCAGCTGCTCCAGCAACAAAACAGACCCAGTCAGCCAGCTCATGAATGTGTTTTTACAATGAGACAACCAAATTATATGTACAATATATGTTCTAATTTAGACTGAAACAAAACTGTTATAAAAAATGTAATAGTCTGTACGAAAAATCTTGCTTGTACATTGTGCAGTTGCATGAGTAAGTGGGTTGATGTGTCCGAAGTTGCCTTCATCTCTGTAGCTAAGGGCAATGAGCCAGTCAATGTTTGATTCTTATGTAATAGTTAGTGAGTAGATAATCAGGCATCATGTGATTGATTACAAATGTTGACCAATGTGTTATTAACATCAGTCTGTGGTAAACAATCCGAGAGCCGGAGGAAAAGACACTGACCTCATTTAGCAGTAAAATATCCACAAATCACTTTATTTAGATTTAGACAAATTAGCACACAACATATTTTCTTTTAAGTGTAGAATGAAATCCAGTTACAAACAGTGCGTGCTTATATTAACTAATACTGTGCGTTTTTTGGTTGAAGGATAACTAGGTGAAGTCATAGCTGTTCTGTAGCAGCTAATAGTGGTGAGGTAGACAGTGATACACCCAATATGTACAGAGCTAAATGCTAACAGTGTTACATGCCAGTTGTCTGTCATGGCTGCTAAAAAAAAAACCTAACTGAAAACAGACACGTGGACTACAACCTGCATAGGGCTGTGTGCCCATACTAAGAACAATTCACTACTAATAATACGCCACCTACACAATCATTTAACAAACATTACACCTGTGAGCCACAAAGCACAGACTGATCAAAGTATTCAAGAACTAAACAGCTTTTATAATTATCTGTAACAACTGTACATTTTTACTTGCTGTGATTACATGAAGCAGTTTCATTGTATTTAGTTCAAATCCACATAAAGTAATACATCTGGAGCATATACTGTACAACACATCTGAAGTCAGAAGATCAGTGCCCTTTAACTACACAAACATTTCAGGATAGAAAAATACACTTTATAAATGTAAACTTAAACTAAAATAATAATAGCCACATGTCAGCAGCTTGGATTTAAAGTTGTATGGCGTTATTATATAATACTTGGCGCACTGTTGCTAAGTTACTTGGCATTGTGACCATGAATGTAAATAACAGCTTGGGATGATACATACAGTGTTATGGCAGGAATATTAACACACGCACACACACACACACATACACTCACATTGGACAGTGTAAGCACACAGTGTTCCATATATTATTTGTTCCTTTTCAATAAATTAATGGAAAATCATTATTTAATTTTGTCTTTGTTTCACCACCCATAACAATTGTGCACTTTCAGTTTCAGTTCCAGGCAGTAGCTCTGTGTAAGAGAAACACGAGCCCTATAACACAGCTAATAATCATCACTGAGATGAGCAACTACAGTACATTAAAACTGATTCACACATGGAAAATTATTTCCTCTATTATATCCTTTGCTTTGAAACTCTAGGTTGCATAACAGTCTATTAATTAGAGTTTAACAGTCAGCTGAAGCCTATTGAAATACTCAAAACCTTTACTGAGGAAAGAATAACACGCCATGTTGACTAAGGTGAACATGAACGCCTTAACAGTCGTTGATCACTGAAAAAAGCTATTGGAGAATAACAGTTCCTGTCGATTAAAGATCCTGTTCAACATCTGCTTAGCTTATTATCAATAGATTAAATGTTAAATAATAAAGTAAAATACAAAAAGAGGTGTGAGGATGTGCAATATTAATTTAAAAAATGCTAATGATTAAGGTGATATGATTTTCTTCTGTAAAATCACTCTGCTTTTTAGCAAACGTTCTAACATGTATTATATCCCATCACTGTGTTCCAGTTAGATAGAGAGCTGCCAGACTGGCCACAGTAACCATCACAGTTTGAGTAGTGTGTGTTGTCTTAGTATAATTTTCTCGTTTTTCACAGTTGTGCAACTCTTGAAAGATACATCACAAAGACCACTACAATCACTGAGTAGATATATCAAAGTCATTATATACAAACGGGCTAAACAATTATCTGTTGTCTCATTATGAGGATTTCGTCAAGACTCAGATGACCCATAGCCTGCTTGCTCAGATCCTCGCAGCTTTCCGGCATCATTGCCTGGTATCTAAACATCCACAGCAAAGAAAATAAACTCTGCAGTTGGTCAATCCAATAGTAAAGTGTAACCACACTATGCATTTGCTACACTATGCAAGCGGCTCAGAGCAAATGTAGAGCAGCCAAAGCCACAACGCTGCAAGTTACACAACCTTATTCCATGGCAACCATGTTGAGTGATCTGACGGCAACTCAGCAGCTCCTGCTGTGTGCCTCAGTCGGCCTTGTCCTCTCCGTTCTTGGCCCACCCTCGACTCATGGCTGCTACCACAATGCTGTACATGTTGAGCCAGGCTTGGCGCAGCGGCGCCGTGTAGGCCTGGCCCAAACTGCACTGCAGCATGTAGAGAAGGGACTCACCCACTACCTGCAGGAGTCAAAACAAACAATAACTTTTTTTCACAGCTTATTCACTTGTGAAATTGCTTCTTTTTTTTAACTATAAAATATCCTACAGCAAACGACTGCGTGTGGACTCCCACTGCCTGATGCTTCCTGCCAAGGTTGAACAGAAAATCCTCCAACGAGTGTAGGTCGTCCAGGTGGCTGACGGCTGCGTCAATCACAAGCATTACCTGCAAACATGTGCACAGATATGTGTGGAAATCAGACGCAGAGACACATTTTTATAGGCGAAGTGATCAAGTGCGCAAAAAAAAAGGGAGTGTTTATTTAACTGTCACCGCAGTTCACCTTGGTGACATGTTCCAGGAACTCAGGGCTCGAGACGCAATCTTGAGTGGTGCCACAGTTTGTGCTGTAGTTGAAAAGACTGAGGAGCTCAGGGTCCAACTCGAAGAGTCTACAACAAACAAACAGCCCAGTATCCTATTGGTCATCATACACACAGACACCGAAACAATTCATAGATCATTTAGCTACACATTTTTCCTGCTAGTGACTGATTTAGCGGCAGCTGTCTTAAATTGTGGATTATTGCAGTCTGTCGCCAAGCAACAAGTCAAGCCTCCGGTGCTTGTACGTTGAAAGTGTGCAGCGAAGGATGTAGCTTGATTGTCTCTCCATACCTGTGTTAGATATTCTAACACCACAGCTACTGAGCAGCCGCACAGAGAATATCAATAATCTATTTTTATGCATAAAATGCCACTAGTCTTCATGCTACCGAAAGGATAACCAGAAAGGATAATCTTCTACCCATACAAGTAATTTTACTGTCTTACTTCTAATGAATTATGTTGATTATATAGGATATTACCTGGAAAACATAATGACACCATGAGGAACTTTGTTCTTGCCCAGGCTCTCCCAGCTGCCTCGTATCAGCTCCTTGTCCTTCCCTGAGAGCTCCTCCATCCTCCCTCAGGCTGCAAAGACGAGACAAGTTCTTCTGGAAGGGAAACACGCAACTCCTCTACAGGGTAAGACGGCTCAATCTAAGAAAAGCCATAACACTCTAGTGAATCCACAGATGAAACTTCCGCAACCTAAAAAACAAAGAAGAGCATCAAGGAAGTGTTGCAGCTGATTTGCTAATAATCTTTCAGTTGAAGAGAGGGGGACACAGCTGCAGGAAATCATTTCTAGCCTAGAAATGCACAAATACGGTACCTTCCTGAGGTCTGTCTTCTCTCTGAACTTCTGGTGGAGCCAGGCTGAGGGGATGAATGTACGTGTGTGTTTGTGTGTAGGCAGCACTCTCGTGCACTTGCTCTCTTTCTCCGGGCCTCGGTGCAATCAGGGAGACAAGTTATGCCACGCTCTTATCTGTCACACAGCCTGCTGTCTCTCTCCCCTTCCTGTTTGCCTCTTGATATGCTCGCTCTCCAGCACTGGGGATATTACTCATGCCACTGAAGGAGAAAAAGAGGAATCTCTCTCTTTTGCTCCAGAGAGGCTTCAGCAAGCCACAGCTCCTCCTACAGGTGAACCACGGACTCAAATGTATTTTGACTTAACGTGCAAACAGCTCTGCACCCACAATAGATTGTATACTGTATTTAAAGAAATGCTTGGCCTTTACGCCTTATTTATAATCAAGGGAATTTAAATAAACAAGAAATTAAAATGAACAACAAAATAACCAGACAACACAACATAAGCATTGTGTGCAGTGCAATTGCTGATGTTTTTATGCAGGTGAATTCCACTTGAGGCCTTTATCGTTCATTCTAGGGTGTGTCGTCAGCCTACATTTGCAACCCATGCATTTACCGAATTAAATGTGTGGGAATTTAAATATTGTACAGCAGCTGGAATAATAAGAGACTTGAACACACCACCTTGGTGAAATTATATTGTTCGTCTGCTAAGTAGAGCCACTCCTCAAACAGCGCGATCATAACATTTGGTGGCCAAGTGCATAGCCTTTCATTAATCTAAATGAGATGTGTTTGTTCCCTTTCTCAGCCTTCACACACATGAAGGACTACAGTTTGTTTAAATAGATGTCACAGGCGTCTGCTTCCTCAGGAATTTCGCGGATGCAGGTTCCCACTAGGAAATTATCTAACAGGTTTGGAGAGATTTGTTTGTTCTCAGCTGTGCACCGGGCACTTAGAGGTGCACAGCAATCTCCTCCAGGGACAACAAGGCAGCGTAGGGAGAGAGAGAGAGATGTACGGTTCCCATGACAACCTGATCAGGTGGCGCTGACAGGATAGGGATGTCTGCGGAATCAAAGAATGGGCTCTGTGATTATTTAATACTCTCTAACTTTACAACCTTTTATTAAAGCATTGATTAATTATTTTTAATAATCTAAACTCCCATCTGCAAAAAACATTTAAAACATACAATAAACAAATAAATAGAGATTATTAAGATTTTAATGTCGATGTACACTACACGCAAACAGTGCATCCATTAACTTCAATGCATGGCATCTACATACAGTACAAAAAACATAGAAAAACCTAGACTTTCCAGACTTTTTCAAAAATACTAAATAAATAAAATACTGAGAGTTGTGATATGTTTATTAGCTTTAACCTCTGTCAGACGTTTTAAGGGAGTTTTTTGTAGATATAAGCTAATTAAGAGGTTGGTGGATACAGCACACAAAAAGAAAAATTGGGATAGAGATGTGCTCCTTATTATACTGGCTTTCCTCTTAATTACACTTTTTAGGAATTTGGAAAGTGAGCAAACTAATTATTACACCTCTTTAGTGAAATATTACCTATTACCTGCTTGTCATAAAACTAGGATATGGGATTACCATTATCTGATTCTCCTAATCATGATGGGTCACACATACAGTACATTTTTCCTAGAATGAGGTTTGTAGTATAGATCGGTCTCAGTGACACATGTTTGACTATGATTATATATAATACATATTCTCACAACTCCATGTGGTTTGTAAGTATAAAAAATCATTCAAATTCCTGGTAGTCAGCTGTCTAAGCACAAGCATACAGCAGGGAGGCCAGCGTACAAGTTTTGTTGATGTGGGTCTATGGGCTTTGAGCAGACCACTGAACTGGTCTGTGGGAATGCAGATGCACTGGGATGGCTGTTTATTTAGGTGGCTATGTAGCTGTAGAAATAACTGGGAGCTTTAAGCCACACATCTGAGAAAGGCCCATGTCAAACACTTGCTGTCCTCATAGGACCTGTCCCATTAAAAAATACACATTTGATTATTAACTAGAGAAAACAGAACTGCAGTGAAAAAAAAAATTATTTCAGTATATTTCTAATATATATATAATGCTGTATATATAAATTGTGTAAAACACACATATCTGCATATAACGTAACAGACTTGGTTTTTGAACTGTTAATTTGGTAACTAGATGTTCATCATCCTCTAAACTAAATTACAGTGTTCATGTTCCTTAGTAAAATTATTGTTTTTCTTCTTTCTTTTTTTTTTACATTTGCTAGGAATGTCATGCATATGTATCATATACCGTAAAAGCTTAAACTAAAAACTATGTAAAATATTCTTATAAGTGAAACACCTACATTTCCTTCTGGTTTAATTCCTAACATTCGTGAATTTAAAGCGCAGATGTTTTGTAATTTCATAATTTCTACTTGCATTTCTTAAACTATCAAACGTTTGGCGTGGATAGTTCGCCGTACCATGAATCATTTCTGAGGACAGTTGTTTTCTAGTGGCGAGGCCACAGAAAACTCTGTGCCGCCTGAACCTTTTTAATCATGGAATTTCTTCCCCCTTGGACTTCACGCTCTCTTCCTCCACATCTTCAATTTTCTCCCAGTCGTCTACATTTTCTTCCCTAAATCAGACATTTTGGGTTAGAAAATGACTATATTGTAATTACGACGAACTTTTACTTGGCTACAGTATTTGTCTTTTCTTCACTAAAGGCTGCTGGACAAGCTCAGAAAATTGTGTAATGTAATATGACAAAACCACATGAAGTCCTTGGCTCTGCAGCAGCAGTGTTATTCATATTTTACGGGACATAGGGGGATTACATAGTGGATGAACAAAACTTGCTAAAAATTCTCATGCTTCATACCTGTTATGAAGGTCATTTTCAGCACTGCAGTTATTCAGGTCTTTATCGTCCCAAGATCTGGATGATGTTGCTACACCTTCAACTGCTTCAGCGTTTTCTTCAACAAACTGCTCCTTCAACCCAGCTTTCTTCAGTTTGTTCCTGTATATCTGCTCTGCATGAGCCTTTGCATTTTTCTGCCAATAGAAACTCAAAGTTAGTCCAGTGGAGGTTTATGTCATTAGCGATGTGAAGTAATGTTCAGGTTTTCTGTCACTTACCTGTTTCACCTGTTCAAACAAATAAGGGCGTTCACTAACTCGTGCCTTCATCTGCCGTAATTCCTTTATGTACTCCCTCATCCTTTGTTGGTCAGCTTCCCTTCACGCAAAAGAAGATTACATTTTGAGCCATAGCTGATGATGTAACTCGCAAAGCTTGAGATATTGCAAGAATGAGCAGGTTTGCATGACAATAAGTGCTCACCGATGTTGCTGTAGCTTTTCATTATATACTTTGTTTAAGCTGCTGTGTGGGTCCAACACCTTTGCATGGAGGGTGACTGTGTTCTTCATGGCCTGTGACCTCATTTGGTACTTTCTTAACCAGTCTTCACTCTCTTGAGTCTTACTTTCCTTCATCTCCATAGACTTTCTGTGAAAAAGAACATTCTTTACATCAAAAGATTATGTGTCTGAAACTGAGTTTTAATCTAATGTCTTGTTCAAACATTATGCCAAAATAACCCCTTTCACCTTATAGCCATGCAGCGCTTCCTTGCAGCATCTGTAATGTAAGTGGGCAATGTGTCTGTAGATAGTGACGTTAAGGCCCCAAGTGACTTGCTTTTGCTGAAACTGATTTTTGATACCTGTCAATGACAGAAGTTATTTAACCATATTTGTTAGCTATTTGACCCTGCACAGTACATCTTCAAAGTCTTAAAGATGCTTACATAGTTATCCAGTATATCTGGTGTTGTAGAAATCTGACGTTAAACTTAATAAATTGGAATGTGCAGAAAGTTTTAAATACAACTGTTACGTACATAAATGGAATATTCAATCTTTGAGGATGACTGTCATTACTGACTTTCACATTAGAGGAAAGTGGTCTGAAAAACCTCGAAAATAACACATATGACATCCAAACACTTATGTCATCCAATGAATCTTTCATCAAACCAGATTGCCCTCACAGAGACAGAAACAGTAATGTGTGACCTGGTGAAATTCCTTTGATGAAGTGCTTCTAAGAAGTGCTTTTATGAAACACTTGAATGTTAAGGGAAGGACAAGAATGTACGAAAACGGCGCAAAGACTATTGAGTACACATGTTTTCTCAGACCTGTTACTGCACATTTGGTGTTATCATGACCTTATGGGCTTTGAGGAAGGCTAGTGGCTTCCTGTCCTCTTTAGAAAACAGAAGCGTATTGACTTGATAAAGTGTTGGGTGAATTGTCTCAAACCATCATCAAGCAAAGAAAGTGTGAAAGACATCAAATGAGTGATGTGAAACTAAAATGTAAAACCATCTGGACGTGGTGCTTTGGACTCCTGATTATATTCTGTCCTAGACCATGACATGATAAAATAATACAGATGCTATGAGAAGTAATTAAACAAAACTCTGCTGAAATAAATAACCACATAATAGAAACAAAAAAACAAACACATTTCCATAATAAACTATTTTGAAACAATTTTACCTGTGGGTTTTCAGGGCTCATCCTACTTTGCCTTGCTGGGAGAGCTGATGTCCTCAGACAGAAGGGCTGACACTTGGTGACATCTTGAATTTGTGCTTTTTTTAGGACTTCTGTTTGCAAGGCCTTGTGCAGCCTGCTGAAATCAGGGACCTTATGAATGATTTTTGGACGGAAGCTCGGCTTGTCATCCAGGAATTCCAACCTTTTTATCCTGCTGCGTTCGGCAGTTCGAAGTTTTGGGCCGCCAGAGGCAGTGGGATTCTCCTGTTGCACTGTCGTCTGAGTAGAGACTTTCCTGCACACCTCCTCCTGGTCTGCACAAGATTACAGACAGATAAGTTAGAAGCTGTAGTCGTGCCATTGTGGAGAGTGTATGCATGTATACAATATGACATGGAATCAATAGGTTTATAATGATTTGAAAATACAAAGTGGAGGTAAACAAACAAACAAATCAACTCACCATTCAGGTACGTTTCTGACAACTCCTGTTCTGCATTTTTAACAGTAGCAGTCTTATTTTTTTGATCTTTTAAAACTTCATTTAACATGGCTATGAGCTTCTCTCTTTTCTCTCTTTCTCTTTCCTGAAAGCTGAAAGGTTTTTGTGTGGAGAGCAAGAAGTTCTTCCTCTGCTCTCGACCCTGCTTGCTCTCCTTCTCTTTCATCTCCATCATCTCCTGGTAGAGGGGCTGGATGACATGGCTGGGAGCTGGCAGAGCACAGAACTTTTTCTGACACTCAGCTTCCGCCTCCTCCTCTTTGATCATTTGTGTTGTTTTATTTATAATGAAGGGTTCACACTGTTGAATCCTGCTAGGAATCAGCATTGAAGTCCTGTTCGAAGGTTTACTGTTTGTTGAAGATACCCAAGTTGAAAAAAATGAGTTAGACCTCTCTGACTGACTGAGATGGTATAAAGTATCTTTGTCTGAGGCCATAGCAGATATAGAGTCTTCTAATTACCATATGAAAACACAAAACTGTAAATATTTTTAAGTAAATACAGTACCTATATCACGAATAAAAGAAAACGTAGAAGACAGTTGAAGAAAACCTACTTTATCTGGTTGTTCTGTTCATTTCTGTCACCAGAATCTTGGTCTCCTGTTGCCAGGAGAGCATTCTGATGAATCCTCTTTTCCAGTTCTTCTATTTGTCTACTCTCTGTCTCCTGCAGCTGCAGTTTAAGAGACTGCCTAAGAGTGGTGAGCTGCTGCTGGAGCAATAACTCTGATCTAAAGCCATCTTTCAGTAAGGTCTCCAGCTTTGACATTCCTTTGATTCCTCTGACCTTTGATATTAACAAAAAAAATAAGAAAAATGTATTATTACTAATAATGAAAATACTTTTTTACTGCTTCAACTTACAGTTATACATAAACTAATTAGAATCTGTGACAAAATAATCCACATTTTATGATCAATGAATTAAACAATAAACAAATAATTAATCTACCATACTTTGAACAACTACTGACAGCAATGACAGGGGACTTTACTCAGTAAGTTCATAATTGCTAATCATTTGGTCTCCATGGGTATTCTAAAATGTAGAAATAAAAGTGCTCAAGTAGGGTACAATTACCTCAGAACAGTACTTCAGTATATGTACTTAGTTACTCGCCAACTGGTAATAAAGTATTGTTTAAAGTAAATAGAATTTGTGGGTAAACTATTGGTAGAACCAAACAGGCAACCAATATATCAGTTATTGTTAACCATGAAACTAAATGCAGCTTTAAATGTAATGATTTTCTGGATTTTTTTTCCCACATAAAGTAAAAAGTTAAATCTTGCAAGAGACTCCATCTCCAGTATGTGTAAACATGTTACTATGGCAACCAACCGGACATGAGCGCTCTTCTAAGAAAAGTGTAATGTCGATTTAGTGTCATGTTTTATCGTGAGCAAAGCCCAGTTTTATGCGGATTGAGTTACCTTATTTCTATTTTCTAAGAGATAAAACTGCATAGAAATGTAATCAAACATTATGACATTCAACTAGAAAGCAAAGATGAACCGCCAACCTGGTAGGACTTTAAGGAGTTTACGTCTTTTTCGGCGTCGAACTGTCCCCCAAACTCCTAGATAATGTATTTCTCAAATTATATCTACACTTACAAGATACGCTACTAATTTTATTAAGTCAGCGAACACCAAGTGTTGACATAAAGCTGACAAAGTCCTTGTATAAAAACGAGGCAGGTCTTCGTCTTGTTTCCGAGGGATCGGCGCCGTCTGTGGACGGTAGCGTCAACGTCACCAACGACCGACGTCTCATCTGATTGGACAGGAATCCGGAAGTGTATCCTCTGGATCGCTTGTCAACACAACATGGCTGCATTACAGATGGGACGCAGCAGGTCTCATTAGGACACATTCAAGGGGAAACGTCTTCTTGATTGTAATATTGTAATATTCTGATTAGAAAGTTGTCTTTTTTTCTCTTTTGTAATACTTCGTGTGTCCCATATGAGAACCGAATAATGCACAAGATGTCAAAGTTGAAGCTGGCCTTTGACGGACTTGGCCGGTGTTTTATTTCAAAAAAGTATGTGTCTGCTATAAAAATAAACAGGCGAGGATTAGCTAGTGCAGAACACGGAGACGATTTCGGCAAGAATGACGTTTATGATGTTATTATATCCGGGGGAGGGATGGTTGGATCTGCAATGGCATGTTCTCTAGGTAAGTCATCTCCCAACACTGACCACGGTTTATAGTAGTTCAGATATTAATAACTTATTCAAATCCAAATTAAACATTGTATTTGAAGGCCGTGTGTCAGTAAACAAAATCCGGCTCGAAAACGGGCCTCGCCCTTTTTCTAGTGAAGTCATCTTTATTTCTGTAGCACCTTTCATATGCAGTGGCAACTCAAAGTATTGTATGATTAAATCAACTACAGTTAGCTTCACAAAATATCAAAAGTGAGTCTCAGAGAGATGCACAAACTGTTTGACAATAGCACCCTGTTCTTAGAACCTTGAATTGGACAAGGTCTCCTAAAGAAAATAGCCTCGAACAAGATAAGACTCACAGCCTAAAGACTCAACACATGCCTCACCATGTGTTGTTCTGTATTTTGGAACAATTAACAGGCTTGTACAAGAGGATCTGGGAGAATCTATTTAATACACTGAAAGCATGTCAGACAAATGTGCAAGATGGCATGGCTTTAAAAGCTAGCAAAAGAATTTAAAAAAATCAATATGGAAGCATGTGATGCGTTTCCTCCTTTTGGTCCCGGTCAAAATTCTGGTATCACAGTTCTGGATGAGCTGTAACTTATTTATAATGTTTTGGGGTTGACCAGATAGGAGAACGTTACAGTAGTCCAGGCCGCATGTTATAAAGGCGAGCAATAGTCTGCCTGTCACTCAGAAAATATCTTATATCTTAGCAATATTTTTAAGCTGATATGTTAACAAACCTCACACGATGAAAGATTGTACAGAGGTTTCTGGATTGTTGCATTGTTGGTACTTAGTGAATTTCAATTTTGGACCAGTTTAGTGACCAAAGGTCCAATGATGAAATGACCAAAATCACTGACTAAAATTCACGGTTTTTCTCTCTATGATCTACACAAACTCTCTAATATTTACTGTTGACAGGCATGGATCCCAACTTGATGGGTAAGAAGATTTTGCTGCTTGAAGCAGGCAACAAGAAAGTCATCGACAAGGTCCCAGAAATCTACAGCACCAGAGTGAGCAGCATAAGCCCAGGCTCTGTCACTCTCCTCAGTGGTATGGTATACAGTACATTCTTCTAATGTATAGTTCATTTTTATTTTGCCATAGACTCAACCAGGCAGTTATTTAAGTGGTGATGAGCTTCCTTCCTGTGAGAAAGTTGCTCTAGACTTCTAAATGACTCCCACAAGGTAAGCCAGGGATCAGACACTGTCCAGTCATCGAGGCTTAGTGGGGATCATAACAGGACCACAGTGTTCCTTATGTTACAGGTCACCTGGGGATTTTCCTGACACCATGTTTTTCTTAGTTAAGGATGTGAGTTTTTCTACAGCTGAAACTGTAGTTTTGTGGCTCTCACAAGGTCAGATTTTTGGCAGCCAGGAAAAGGGAGAGTCAGGGATTTCAGCTCATGTAACTTTAGCTGATCATGGTGTACTCATATGTGAAATAAGCTCCTTGTCCTAAATTACCACCTCAGGAGTCCATTAAAATACCTCAACGTGCCTATCTGTCCAAATGTGTGCTTTTTGGTATTGTGTGGAATTACATAGTCGGTAACCATTAGACAAAATTATTTTAAGTGTGCAGTTAAGTTGTGCACACATCAGTACATCATTTAACTTGATTCAGACCTTGACATAACATCAGGTACGAGTACTGAGGCCAGCTTAACAGTTCAGTGAGCCTGGATAACGACAATAATATCTAGTGCGCTGTGCATTTAAATTCACCATGAAAATATCTTAATAAAAATTACATTTGCAACTTAAAAGTTAAAGACATAGAATAAGCTGCTTAATATCTCAAACTTATTAATGTACATTTTGAGAACCATTCACCAACATAACCATTCAGATTGATTCACTTTATTTATACAGAGTAAGAGAATTAAAAAGGATAAAGCACAAATATAGGAGAGAAAACACAGCAGTGTGGTAACCCTTTTGTATCATTAGAGACTTTATTTGATATGATATATATATGATATATTATTATAAATTATTGACTTTCATTTTTGCATAAAATTAGAATTGCAATAGTTTTGATATGTGTTCATGTGCACGCAGGTGTTGGAGCATGGGAGCACATCACAAAGATGAGGTACAAGCCCTATAAAAAGATGCAGGTATGTGTTTATGTGCAAGAAAGGTGTACAGTAGCTGCTTTTCTACTGCCATGTCAAAAGTTTATCATTCCATGAAAAAAGGAACTTGAACCTTCTTGCTATACTGACCAAAATCCTTCTGTTGCCTAACTTTAGTTTTTCTGAATATGCTCTCAGGACTTTCTAATTTACTAGCATACTGTATGTATTTCGGTAATCCATCAATCACAGTACTATACAATTTGTGGACAGAAAAATCTGTGACTCTTAGCTTCTACGCAGTCATTTAGCTTAATGAACAAGCAACACAATACTGTATCATATAATCATGTGTATGGTATGTAATTGTTCACATTAAAATGGCAAACAGTGGTTTCAAGTAACATGCATTTTGTTCATTCCTTTGTGCAATTTATGCCTTTTCAGTAGCTTTGCAGGATGTGCGGCACACCAAATGCCAAAAAACACAAGGTATATTTAAAAAAGATCATTTACTGGCACATTCGGAGTACTGGATGACTTTCTGACCATGCACATTTTATTTATTAAAGCTATGTTTTCTATGAAGAGTGAACTATTATGACATTTTCAAATTGGTACTTGTTCACCACATCTTCTAATTATGAAGATTCAAATGAACAACGGCAAGAAGATGAAAGATTAGCAGAGTGGTTGTTTGCTGCAAAGTGAACCCACTTTACGGCTGTGGGTGCGGGCTCATTCCCTCTTGTAAGATGTGGTTGATGTGTATCAAGCACCCGACCGCAGGGCTTCTCTCTATGCCTAAGATGTCATCATGCAGTGCCTTACAGTGATTATGGTAGTGTACCTCTCCCATTATATCTTCTGTCTGCTACCACTGTTTTGCCTTGTTTGCTCATTGAGTCTCAGCCATATACGTCTCAGCCATAGCACTGGAAAGTGTGAAGTGCAGGTCAACGGTAAATAACATTCTTGCCCTGCAATAAAATCCTCTTTCACCTTAAATGTCAGAAGTATAGAGGTTTTGAATTGAAACTAACGGCAAATTGAGTTCTTGCCATCCAGATGTAATGTTTTCCCACATTGTTTTCTTGCAAGGACGTGCATTGTTTCAATCTATCACAGAAAGTAGCAGCTTGTTCATACCCAAAGTTGCATCATTTTATCCCTCGTGAAACAAAACCAAACCATTTTTGGGCTGGTCTCTGTAAATCTTTCTTTCCAACCACTTATCACAAGTTGCAAAGCCACTGCCATTAGTGGTTTTTCTGTAGGGTATGTCCCCCTGCTTTATGGCAAGTTGGAAAAAAAGTAGTGCAGCAGCATATTACTGCACAATAATGGGCTGTGTCACCAAAGTTACAACCCAGGAGAGGATTAACCTTGTACAAACTCGACCTCATGTGCAACTCAAATGGTTTGGAATTCCAGCAACGTAAAGCTATATCTCATTCTGCCACTTTTGGTTGCAGGTAAATATTGACTGTCTATGTAATGTGAACAAACTTGTCAAATTGTGTTCCTAAGAACATGTTTGCGGAAGTCCACATCGCAAAATGTCGTTTGGTTCTTTACCTCAGAGAGTGCCATTAAGCTGAAGTGGTGTCCGTGACCCTACTTTCTCTGGGTTTCTATATATGCAGGCTTTGCTAACCTCCAGTAGGAGCTAACCACTTTGATGTGTTTTGCACAGTGAAGCAGCACTTCTTTGCCCGGCTATATATAGGTAAAGGGGATGCATTTAGGGACAGGCTCATAGACCACAGGCATAATGGGTCTCTCATTTAGGTTTGGGATGCCTGCTCAGATGCCCTGATCACGTTCGATAAGGAGGACCTGCAGGACGAGATGGCTTACATCGTAGAGAACGACATCGTTGTGGCTGCGCTCACTAAACAGCTGGACAGTCTGTCCGGTAAGCACAGTATTTACGGTTAAATCGTGAAACCTCACACAGCAGCGGCGCTCTGTAAAACCTCTTGATTGCTGCTCCAGCTGCCTAATGGACACTGGCAGCTAATACCACCACATTTATTCCATCCGGTCACCCGGACAGGTTTTGTTTATTTGTACTCTTTCCCGGTGACTGTTTTTAGAGACAAGTAAAGTTTCTGGAGTCAGAAGGTTTAGTCATGGCAACTGGGGCCGTGTATGTTTTTCCTGCAATTCAAATTAAAACTTCACATTTTGAGCGCTGCAGAGCCCCGGCACTCTGCAAGGACACGTGAAGTGGTCCAGTGACCTATTTAAAGCTGCCATGTGCTTCCAACCTTTGCCGCCTCTAAAATGCTGACGGTGTCGAGTGCTGTGTTGCTGACATTAGACCAACTTTTGTGAGGTTCACAAATAAAACTTAGCTCCACTTTGTGCATGACAGTTAAAGTGGCATATTTATAAACAGTTTTCAACACAAGGATGTGTGGTTGCAGCACGTTTTGCCTCATGTGCCTCCCATCTCTTCTCTCATTTTAGCCGCTGTTGTGCTCAAGACGCTGTACATGAAAAATACGCTCCCCGCCAGCTGTTTTTCAACATAACACTGCTCTCCAATCATTGGAAACATATATTTGACATTTGTGTTTGGGAACCAGTAGCCGTTATGTGGATGGGTCCCGCTCCAAGTCATCAGGAGCCAACGTAGCTTGGAATTCTTTCATGTTTGCGATGAGCAGCTGCTGATATTTTAGGACGAGAAGCAGTTTTAGTGCAAAAATCCAACAGTCTAGCAACATGTGCAGCGTGTGGCATGTTGGGGCTGTAGAGAAACAGTGCAGTGTAGCAGGCCAAGACCATTAAGAAGTCAAATATGAATTTCGCCAGCTACCATGCGCCAGTGAGGAAAACCAGCAGTGTTTTATGAGGTGGTTTATGGATCTTCCACTTCTTTGGCTGCAGGCAAACCATCCTCTCCTCTTTTTTGAAAGAAAAAGTAGCAAAGCGTTGATTTAGTGTGATAATACATTCACAGGGCCAAGATTATCCCTTTGTAATGAGAAAGTCTCACTAGTTAACATTTTATTTTAAGAAACAATGTTTTCTGCTTTATTGCCGCCTTTGTAGTCACTAGTTTTATGTATGTGCTGTTTGTCAGACAATGTGCAAGTTAAGTACAGGTCCAAAGTGGTGAAGTATGTATGGCCCATGCCCCACCATGATGCAGACTTTATCCCTTGGGTCCAGGTGACGTTGGCCAGCGGAGTGACTCTCCAGACTAAACTGCTGGTTAGTTTGATTCCATCACACCAACTGTACTGGTTCTCTGTCCTCGTCTGTTTTGGTTTTTGCTATTTTTATTCTCCTCATCTGTTTTCCAGATTGGTGCTGATGGACCAAACTCAATGGTTAGGCGAGAGTTGGGAATACCCACAGTCAAATGGAATTATGACCAATCTGCTGTGGTTGCTGTACTGCACCTGTCAGAGGTGAGTATTGCAGTCAGCGTAGAAATGAGCTGCGTGTTTTATTAGCGATTTGCACACAAAAATGTTTGGAAGGATTATTGTACATTACTGAGTGATTTTACTCAGTGTTTTTATGATGGCTATTTTCAATGTCATGTGTCAGCAAGCATAAAACAATACACCCACCCAGCAACACCCTTTTAGAATATCTTGTTTTCATATGTAATGTATGTAATTAAAATATACCAATACAGTGCAGTGCCCTGCAATTTTCAGTAAAATATTTAATTTATGTGTCGGACAGCCCACGGAGAACAATGTCGCATGGCAGAGGTTCCTCCCAACAGGACCCATCGCGATGTTACCGGTAATATATCTACATTATTTACTGTGGTACTTCTTGTTGCAAAATATCCATCTGTCACAAATGTATTTGATGAAGCTTCGGTGTGCACTGCAGCTGTCAGACACCGAGAGCTCTCTGGTGTGGTCAACCAGTCACCAGCTTGCAGAGGAGCTGCTAGAGCTGGATGAGGAGCGTTTTGTTGATGCCATCAACTCTGCCTTTGTAAGTCTCTCTCTCTCTCCCTCTCTGTTAACCATTAAAGCGTCGATGTTGTATTTACACTCAGATTCCGCATCTGATGCTAAAGATGTCGCAACATTTCTGTATATGTGTGCAGTGCACTGTATGTGGCAGAGACTCTTCACAGACACACTCAGACGATAAACTGTATTCCATGAGTCACACAAACAGTATGATCATTGTTTTGCCCAAACTCTCTACAATACTAATATTTCTCTGGGAATGATATAACTGGAGAACTCCTTTTTCCCAAGCAGGCTATTTTTACTGGGCCTGCTGATGGACGGGGTCACCATGATTGAGTCACGTTTGGTTTCAGGCCTGGTTTGCTAATTAAACCTTTGGTCTCCCAGTGTCGACCATTACTGCATGGAATGTTTTTCAAACAGAGCTAATTCAACTCCATAGTCTGGCCGGCATCTTCTTTTAATTAGCCCAGCTCTCGAGTCTCTGCCAAACCAGTTAGTTAGGGAGGGGAAAAAACACTTTCGCTGGCCTTGAGTTCAGCTTTACTCCTATGTCAGCT